>BQNB010086972.1:0-24459 GCA_026074375.1 Tanacetum coccineum
CACACGTATAGGCTATTTGGGTGATTTCCTAAATGTTGCCTTCTTGAATTATCTATTCCTACTAATCAATTAGGTCTCGAAATGATGTACAAGCCAAGTTCTAAAGTCTACAATACTACCGGCACACTCAATATTTTGGTGGATTTTTGAGTAATATGATGGAAACGGAATATTAGGCTTAAATCTCACCAAATAGCAATAAAGGGTAATGTACATTCGGCAAAGATTAATTCTAGTTATTTAAGAAAAATTTGTCAAAATTTTTAAAATTGTCATAATTTTCAAAGAAAACTAGAAAATCGAAGGCAAAACATACGTCAAGTATTAATTCTACTCTCATCCCCCCACTTGATTTGTACAATGTCCCTATTGTACATTAAGGAAATAAAATAAATAAGAAAAGAGTAGAATTAAGAAAAGAAACTCCCTGAGCATTGCTTCAAGATTTGAAATTAGGTGGAAATCTATAAGATTATCTTCGTCTTTCCGCAAGCTCTTTATCCCCTGTGATCACAGAAACAAACCAAAGCATAAAACCGTTCTACAAGAATTATGAAGTGTACAGGAAATATAAACCTAACTCACTTTCGTAGGAATCACGGTTGCATTTAGCATATGCAACAAGCCTTTTAAACCACTTGGTGGCCCAAGTGGAAGAGTTTAGTCTCGTGAGGGCTTCTAGAGAACATACCACAAAGTTCATTTACATTTTTTAAAGATTCAGAAGGAGGTTACGGCATAACCTAAGTAGTTACGTCGTAATCAAGTGGTAAAATTTTTAAGTTTTAAGGTGTTACGGCATAACCATAAAATGGTTTACGTCGTAACTGCAGTGGTTACGACGTAAACTAAATTCGTTACGCCGTAACTGCTGCAGATTCAGCAAGGTTACCACATGATTATGAGTCGAGCCGGTCTTGATAATTGCCTCCTAGCTTCTAGCTTCTGCAAAACAAAGTAAGAAACATGAAAACCAACTAATGCAAAAAGGAAATTTCAATAAATAAAGGACGGGTTATCTCCCGACAAGCACTTTTGTTTATTAACAAGTCTTTAAGTTAGACTCATGCCCCTTCTATGTTACTTCGTAAACATACTTATTGCTCTCTAGTTCTTTCCTAATCATAGCTGTAAATCGTGCTCCATTCACACGCCCTAATGGTAGGGCTTCGTCCTCACGATCAGTAATGCATATAAAACTACGTCCTCCTTTAAAACAATATTTTTTTTACTTTAAAAGTTTTAACGTTAACAACGAGGGGATCGTAGTCGATCTTCTCGTCTCCACTTCGCCACATTTCATCCTCCTCGTATCCCTCGTCGTGCCATGCTTCATTGGGTTTCTTGTAGTTTTGTTGACATTTTTCCCATACATCGTCTAGAACATTGTAACATTTCACATTTTCAGGCCAAACATACGACTTAAATTATTCCAGTATTTATTGTTAAACTGGTACGTGTTTACTTTTGTTTGAATCGCGTAGTTAAACTCCGTTAAGTAATTAAATCAAGCCTTACATTCCTTATCCTTGTTCTTAAATGATACAAACAATAAAACCAACTTAATAAATAAACCTAACACAAAAACTTATAAATTCCCCTAACAGCTAACAGATTTTCGTCTACACCCTTTTCTTTTCCATGTCAGTAATATTCAATAAAGGATAAAAGATATAAAAAGTACATTCTTAATATAACTCTTATATCCATTGTGCAAAGCCCACATCCTTTCTTTGTATAAATCCTTAAAACCCACAATTATTGTGGCTGTGTTCCTTTTTTTGCTTCTGCTTTCCCCAAGCCAACCTACAGTATTCACCTTCAATCTCCTGTAACATTGAAATTTTATAAATATACTATGTCTCACCCTGACTTTGATTAGATTAACATAAAACGTTACTCAAGAATGGGATGTAACTATGCATGCATTGTTTTAAAGTATATAAAGCCTTGACTTGCTCTTGGCTAAATCAAAGATGAAAAACAAAGCTGATACACACACAACTGGTTCATGCCATCTCTGTCACTTTGGTCACTTCTTGTCTTTGTATCACTGGTTCTTAGAACCAACACATCAAACTCACAAACCATCAACCAGTAATTCACCTTATTAAAGCCTCTAGGTATCAAGGACACCCTAAATAAGTTTCCTTGGGTTTTTTCTTTTTAATTGGGTTTCCTATTAGACAACACGTAGCAAGTAGCACCATGTACACCCGGCTTCGTTTCATAAAGGAGGTGCAAGATATTGAATTGGTTTAGGTGTTTGGATTTGTATACGAGAGGGGTAAAAAAATCATTAGGGTTTTTGTTGGTTCGAGCCATACCCACATCTTTCTTCAAGTTTTTGTGAGTTACATGCCTTATATATTTCTTCATATTTTTAGCTATCTGTGTCATTTAGATTCGTTGTGCTTGATGTGAATTATTCTTTAAACGGTATGAACAGACCCTATTTATCTTTGTTTTCCTTTTGCAATAAGCATGCACCATACGTCTCTTTATTGTAACAATGAAACGAAGGAACTATGATTTTGTTTACTTATAACTAGAAGAGCTCTTTGGACATATGTTGTTACTCAGCCGAGTGCTAAACTTTTTGTTAACGTAACATAGTTATACTTTAATCTTTGTTAGCCCGAAATTGCAAAGTTTAAAAAACCATTGTTTTTAAAACCTTTATGATGAATTGGGTTCATTGAGAAACCCGTATACAAACTTGACCAATGAAATTTCTGAACTTATCATTCGTTAACATATTATAGGGGTAGTGTTCATGCAAAATTTGAGCTTCTAACACTTTATAACGAAGCAGAAAATAGACTTACAAATCTGTTATTTTATGTGTATGAAAACTGCCATGTTGGGTCGACTTTAGGCCTTGTTTTGACCCACATAGACTTAGACATAGAGTCCACAAATAGGGGCGTTTTATAGTCGACATGGTAGGCTTTATTTAGCAACTTGAATCATCAAAAACGATTGAGAAATAAGCCCGCAAACTGAGTCTCAAGTTAGTGTTGTTGTCGCGTGTTCAACAGTTAAGACTACTGAAAGGTAGCGACACCCCCATCTTTAACCTCATTTTTGACCCCGCTATTGACCTCGGCCTACAAAACTTACAAAAGATAAGTTGTAGTAGACCTGACATAGTTTATAAATGTGCTTTTAGTTTGTCGTAAAGTTAAGTAACAAACTCACAAATAGGACTAAAAGTTAGTACTGCTGCTGGTATGTGTTTAAATACACATACCTTTAACCATTAAAATCAGACTGAAATAACCAAAAACATACCAAAAATACCTTGTATTTGTGCAAGAAACGGATATCCAGTACAAAGGACGAAAAAATAAGCAAGCGACAACCAAATTCGAGAGACATCGTAGAACGGAAAAGCGTGTGAAGCAAGAGTCAAAATCAAAGCCAAGTCAAAAAGTCAAAGTCAATTCCGCAGATAAGTAATGGTCAACAAATATCGAGAGACGACATCGATGAAATATTTAATAGGCACACCTAACCCACTAATGGGCCCGGGGGAGGTGGTTTCAAGCCAGTAAGTCATTAAGTTATGATTTATTATGTTCAAATGGGCCCAATTTTCCTTCTATACATATACTACGGCCCCAATTTTAGCCCAAACATAACCCCTTAAAAGCCACAATTATTGTTTCACCCAAAGGACCATTTCTTTGCAAATAAAATTATATAATTAAGGGCTTTTTTTGCCAGAACCAAAAAAGCATTTATACACAAAGGACTAACACGGTGCATACTGATAAATCGTATATAGGGAGCATATTTGCAACTCTTAAAACCCTTATCCCACCACAAGGACGATTCATGAAATAAACTTACACAAGTTGAGGGACTATAATTGCCAAATCCATAAACCTTTCACCCCTGTTTTCACTTAAACAGTAATACAAACAAAACGGCCATTTTGGCGCCAATTTACCCTGTTTGTGTATCTTCAACCTCTGCAACCCCAAGACAAAAAACCATCACCTCAACCTCACCCCACACCCCACATGGGTCATTTGCCATGTTGGCAATCCCATGAAACCCCATTGGTGGATGAAAACGACAAGGAAATGAAGGGGTAGGATCGTTTGACTTGGGTTCTACTCAAAATAGATGGCCAAGATTGATTGAGAGCTTCTCCTCACACAAGTAACACATCTTTGTTTCTGTCTCACAAAAGAAACACAATGGGAAGAGGACAAAAGACCAAAGAAGATCAAGACTTAGTCGTTTTGTATAAATAGGGATCAATGTAAGCCAAAAAGGCATCTAGCTTTTACTTTCAGCTTCTTTTAGTCTTAATTTAGTTTAATGTACTTTTGTTTCTTGTAATGTTTTTAAGTTAATGAAATTTAAAGTTTGTTGTTAAAATTCTGTTTTCAAGTCTTTAAGCTCATTTATGTTTTAAAAGCCCTTATAAGCTCTCAATTAAGCATATTAAGTAACCTGTTTTCATTTAAATGTTAAACACTTAAGAAAATTCGCCAAAAATTCCACCCCTAAATTACCACAACTAATTTTGGATGATAAGCTAGACTTGGAAAAGCTTATAGACCACAACTAGCTTGTCTTTGACAAGCTAGAGCTTGTAGATTAGCTTATTTATAAGCTTGTTTGCCTTGTTTTGAGCAAAGGCCTTTGTAAGTCTTCTATTTTTAAAATTTTAGCTTATTTACTATTCACTTGCTTATTTGTGCTTATTACTGCTTATATGTGCTTAATTATGTTTGTTTATGATGTTTAATGCTTAGTATGCTTAGCTTATAGTTTAAAATTGAATTGTGCATGATTTTAGTTAATACTGTTAGTTTAAGCTTTAATACTGTTTGATTAACTTAGCTTATTTGAGTGCTTATAGCTTGTTGAAAGTTGCTTATAAGTACTTAATTTTGCTTACTATTCATCTGTTTTTAACTTTCATAGCTTAAAACACACTAAAATAGCTTAAAATGCCTTTTTCAAAGTTAAAGGGGTGTTTGGGTTAACTGCTAAAATGGGTCAAAAAGGTTTAAAAACTCATTTGGGTCACTAAGCCAACTTTGATAAACTTTATTAAGTGGTATTAAGCTGATTTCAGAAGTTTTCAAAGTTTAAAACTCAATTTTTAAGCTATTTGTATGTGTGTTTTGATTCTGTGATGTTTTAAGCTTGTAAAATAGCTTATTTGCTTAGGCATTGTTTAGCTGCTTATTTTTGTGTTTTTCATGTATGTTTAAGAGTTTTTTTTGATTGGAGTAATATGTGTCTTGTTGTGGGCTTGTGTTGTCATATTTCTTTCACTAAATTTATCTTAAGTGTTGAATATGAGAGAATTAGGAGTAAAAGTAATATCCTGTAGTGAGTGTGAGAAAGGTCGGAGAGGGGCGAAGAGGAAGGTCATATCCGTACGACGGATAAAGGGATGGCGGGGAAGGGGGGATATTCGAAGGCAGACGAGAGACGTAAGAGGTATTCAACGTGATCATAAAACATTACAAGATCAGAGAGATGGAGAGAGTACACGGCGAGAGGTCAGCGGCCGACAGGGGGGGCAAGGAGGGAGGGGGAAGGGGGAGATCTTCTAAAGAATTCTTTATTTCATATGATTTTAAAACCTTAGAGGCACGGTTGACTTGCTTTACCTTTTTTTTTTTGACCCCATCCTAACTACCCTTTTCTTTTCTCCTCACACCCTCTTTCATCTCCTTTTTTCTCTTTTACTCTTTTCTTTACCCCCCTTCTCCCTTTTTGATTTGCTTTTTCTTGCTTATTCCGTGTTTTAAAATGCTTATTGATTGTTGTTACTTGCTCTTTGTAGTCTAAACTTCATCTATTTTTAGCTTAAAATTTCATAAGGTTCCATTTTGTGGCTTAAAAATAAGCCCAAAGGTGCCCCTGTGGGCTGTTTGAATAGCTATTTGAGCCCATTTAGCTTAATTGCTTATTTGAGCTCATGGCTTATTGAATTTGTCTTATTTTAGGTTAGTCCTGCTTATTAGGTTAGATTTAATTCATTTTAGCCTTGATTAGCTTATTTAGAGCTTATTTGAGCTTAACAGCCTTTAGTTTAGAAATTTGTTAGTATTTTAGCACTTCAAGCTTAATTTAGTTCATTTTAGTTGCTTATTTTTGTTCTTTCTTGCTCAATAGGTGTAGTAGCTTATCTGTCTTGGCTTATTTAGCTGTTTGCATAGCTTATTTATGTTTAAATAGTTTAACAGTTTAGTATTTTTAGCCTTTAAGTCATTTCTCATATCTGTCAACTTTTTAGCTTATTTTTTTCTTATTTCTTAGATTTACAAAAAGTTGCTTTTTATAATTTGCTTATCTTAGTTAGTTTTATAAGTAAGAAAAAAAAATTTCCAAAAAGGGAGGCCAAGGTTCGAACCCTGGACCTTCCCCTTCACACTCAAACGTCCCACACACCACTCTCTACTACAAGTCGCCCTTGGGTCTTTTTCAGTTTGTATTTGCAAAATTTATTATTTAAGCCTTGTTTTCCCTTTTAGCTTAATAATCTGTTTAGCTTATTTCTGGCTTACCCAATAAGCCACTTTGCACCAATTTATTTTTCTTGCATTCTGCTTCTTTCAAACTATTTTCCATAATTTTTTCAGGTTTTTCCATTAAAGTTTAGTATTTTTTATCAATTTTTCTTTTCAAATCTGTTTTTAATTCATTAAAAATTAAATAAAAATCAAAAAATATATATATTTTTAAAAATTTTCTTTTATCATTTTGCACTTAGGAAAATTAATTTTGCTTTCGTAGGGTCATTTTTGCAAAATTTGAGTTTTTAAAGAACGGGTTTAAGTCCCGGCTCTCGTTTTTTAGGTTTATTCACTTTTAGCCTTCGTTTTTAGGTTTCTCTTAAACGTTTTTGCATTTTATTAGTATAAATTAGAAAACCAATCAAAAATCTTGTTCCATTCAATCATCGATTATCAAACCATCTCGACTTTCCAATTCACTCCTCGTTGGGGATTAACGACCCGGGAATATCATATACTACTTCCGGTTTCATTGATTTTCTTTCTTTGAACCTTTTCAAGGGACACTTGATTTGGTTTGGTTAATATATATAAGTAGTAGTATTTATTATATTATTATTTATATATATATATATACCTATAAAGTTTGAAACCAATCAATTTTTGGCGCCGCTGCCGGGGAGGAGTGTAAGCGTTAGTCGTTCCGAAGTTTGACAATTAGTGCTTTGAAGATCCTTCCTTGTGAAGTTATTTTTGTTATTAAAAATATAAAAATACAAAAATATTTTTCATTTTCTTTTTAGTATATATATAAAAAAACAAGAAAAACCAAAAACATAAAAACATTGTCCATAAAAAGAAATAAAAATCACAAGTTGGTTAAAGAACACCATCAAAATAATACTTTCAACTGAAGTATTATCATTAATAAGTTCCCGAACCAAAGAATCAAAAACTTGCCTTTTGTGTCACTTGCGAGGTACGGTTCACCTTTGAAAGATAAACAAACTCAAAGAGGGGTATAAGGCGGGTTGTTCCGAGGAACTACGACCCTAAAGGAGAAAGGTTTTTAATAGCTTCGCGCTTTCCTACTCCTCCGCTCCTTTGTGCGTTTTTCTTTTAGAGAGTTACCGAGAAGCTTGTTGATTATTAGGTTTAAGTGTCTTATCTCATTGTCCGTTATTAAAATAAATTGTGAATACATTGTTGAAAAACCAAAAAAAAAATTAGTATAAATTTTCTTTTTATATTTTAGTGCATGCGCACTCGTTCTCAATCCCGTAATTCTAACCGTCAACAACAACAAGTCCCACCGACTTTTGTTGAACCATTTAATCTTGTGGAACCAATTGAAAATCCAGCTCCTCCCGTAGTTACGATGGCCGATAATCGTACTATGGCGGAATTGCTCGAAGCACCCACCGAGGGTTACGAGGATGCCATCGTTGTTCCCGAGATCACCGCGGACAACTTTGAGCTTAAGCATGGTTTGCTTACTCTTGTTCAAAATAAACAATTTTTTGGACATGACAAAGAAGACCCTCATGCTCACATTCGATATTTCAACAAGATCACTTCTACGATGAAGTTCCCGAACGTCCCGAGTACGTCGGTTAAGCTTATGCTTTTCCCATTTTCCCTCGAGGGGGCCGCCCGGATTTGGCTTAAAAAAGAACCCCCTCGATCGATTCTTACATGGGATGATCTTGTTTTGAAATTCATAAACAAATTTTTCCCTCCTTCTAAAACAACAAACCTTCGAAATAAAATCACGAGATTTCAACAATGATTTGATACGAATTTGATGGAAATTTTCGAGACATGGGACCGATTGAATGATCATTTCGGGCATGCCCACTTCCATGGATTTTCGGAATTACGTCGACTCGATACTTTCTACCAGATGCTTTAAACTCTAATGATCAAGATTCGCTGTTTTCGCCGCGGGTGGTAATTTTTGGAATAAAATGCCTCGAGATTGCCAAAGAAATCAACGAGTGCAAATCCAAAGTTCGTAATTCACGTAACAATAGGTTGTTGACAAGGAGTACGGAGCATTCTACCCCCTGATTTCTCCCGATGTTGCCGACTTAATTGATATGGTTTGAAAGCTTACTTCTCGATAGGAAAACCATTCCCAACCGTAAAGGCGGTCGAGGAAAAATGTGTAACTTGCGGTGGTGCTCATTCTTACCGAAATTGTCTCGCCACCGATGGCAACGTTTATCGTGCAATATTCAAGAATATGTTTCCCAAGCCGGCGTGGCTAATTTCAATCAAGGAAATACCGGTTACCGAGCCCCGATTGCTAATCAAATTCGACCTCCTGGTTTTCCTCCCGTTCAACAAAACCAAGGAAATAATCAAAACCGTTACAACCAAAACCGGGGGAATAATTACAACCAAGGACCAATCCACCAACCCCCGGTTAATCAAGGACAAATTTATCGACCCCAGGTTAATCAACCTCCAGCTTACCAAGCCCCGGCTTACCAAGCTCCGGCTCCTCAAACACAAGGTGTGTCAAAAACTGATTTTGAGAGCTACGTCAAAGCTAATGATGCGGTTATGCAAAACATGCAAAGCCAAATGTCCAATATAACGGACTTGCTCACCAAAATCGCAAATTCTAATGCCGCTTCTACTTCGGGCTCGGGTTCTCTCCCTAGTAATACCATTACTAACCCGAAGGTAGATTTGAAGGGTATTACCACCCGAAGCGGTGTTGCTTATCAAGGACCCACGATTCCTACTACTTCTTCTTCTCCTCCTAAAGTAGTGGAACGTGAAACCGAGGTGACAAAGGACACGGTGCCTCCTACTAATAACGGAAGTACCAAAGACGTCCAACCTCCGGTTGTCCAACCTCATGTACCAAATTCTGAGCCCGTTGTTGCTCCCGTTAGTGTTCCGAAGCCTAACTCGAAACCATCAATTCCATATCCGTCTAGACTTAATGACCAAAAGATCCGCGAAAAAGCTAACAATCAAATTGAGAAATTTTACCAAATCTTTCAAGATTTGCATTTCGAAATTAGCTTCGCGGATGCTTTAATTCTCATGCCTAAATTTGCTTCGACACTTAAGAGTTTGATTGGAAACAAAGAAAAATTAAGTGAAATGGCTAGAACTCCGTTGAATGAGCATTGCTCGGCGGTTCTCCTCAAAAAGTTACCCGAAAAACTTGGAGACCCCGGCAAATTTCTCATACCGTGTGATTTTCCCGGAATGGATGAGTGCTTAGCCTTGGCCGATCTTGGCGCTAGCATTAATCTCATGCCATTATCCGTGTGGAAAAAGCTTTCTCTTCCGGAACTCACTCCTACTTGTATGACTCTTGAACTTGCGGACCGTTCGATTACCCAACCGATCGGTATCGCCGAAGATGTCGACGTAAAAGTAGGAAAGTTCCAATTCCTGGCCGACTTTGTAGTCGTAGACTTTGATGCCGATCCCCGAGTACCCCTAATTCTCGGGAGATCCTTCTTAAAGACCGGACGTGCTTTGATTGATGTTTACGAAGGAGAATTAACTCTTCGTGTTGGAAAAGAAGCCGTAACATTCAATCTTGATCAAACTTCGAGATACTCCTCTAATTATGATGATTTGGTTAACCGAATCGACATCCAGTGAAATGCTTGTGAGGAGTATTCTAAGTAAGTTCCGGTTTCTCCGATGTGATCGCGAGTGGCAATCCCACTCCTTATTATGACCCGATCGTTTCTACCTCTTCTCCGACTCTCACTCCCTTCGGGGATAGTGATTTTCTTCTTGAGGAAGTCGACGCTTTCCTTGCTCTCGAAGATGATCCAACTTCACCGGAAGTTGATGACTCTTATTATGACCCAGAGGGGGATATTCTTCTTCTTGAAAATCATTCTCAATGGATGATCCATCATTACCCACTCCCACTCAAGGAAAATTATTTGCCCGAAATTCGAAAAGACTTAAAAGTTTGTGAAGGATAAGATGATAAATCTTCATTGATAAACTCCGACGGTCGAACTCCCAGGACTTACCTCCTCATCTCGATTGTGCATTTTTGGAAGGTGACGGACTTGTTTCCCGTCAATATTGATAAGACTTGAGTGTCGAGGAAAAAGCCGATCTCATAAGGTTTTGAAGTCACACAAGAGAGCCATCGCTTGGAAACTCTCTGGACATTAAGGGTAAACACGGAATTTTATACTCACAAAGATTTTATGGAAGAGGATCTATAAACATGGCGGTCCAAACCAAAAAGGTGTCGAATCCAAAAAATCCACAATGTCATCAAAAAGGAGGTTGAAAAACTTCTTGACGCCAGATTAATTTACCCAATCTCGGATAGTCCTTGGGTGAGCCCCGTACATTGCGTACCGAAAAAATGTGGCTTTACCGTTGTTGAAAATGATGAAAACGAGTTAATTCCTACTCGATTGGTTACGGGGTGGCGTGTATGCATTGACTACCGAAAGTTAAAAGAAGCCACCCATAAAGACCACTTTCCATTACCGTTTATGGATCAAATGCTCGAGAGATTAGCGGGTTACTTTCCATTACTGTAAAGACCACTTTCCATTACCGTAAAGACCAATTTCCATTACCGTAAAGACCATAATTGTTTTTCTTAGCGGTTTCTCGGGTTACTTTCAAATTCCCATCGACCCTCATGATCAAGAAAAGACCACATTCACATGTCCTTATGGAACGTTCGCCTACCGTCGCATGCCTTTTGGCTTATGCAATGCACCAGGCACGTTCCAAAGATGTATGATGGCTATCTTTCATGATATGATCGAAAAACGATGGAAGTCTTCATGGACGACTTTTTGGTCTTTGGGAATTCATTTGGAAATTGCCTCTCTCGTGTAGACAAGATGCTTCAAAGTGCGAAGATACCAATCTTTGTCTAAATTAGGAAAAGAGTCATTTTATGGTTAAGGAAGGCATTGTCCTTGGCTATAAGATTCCCAAAAATGGGATTGAGGTTGATAAAGCTAAAGTCGATGTGATTGCTAAGTTACCTCATCCCACCACCGTCAAGGGTGTTTGGAGTTTTCTCGGTCATGCCGTGTAGGTTCCCGATTAACACTTCACTTCATAACCCGAACCACGAATCCAAGAAACTAGAGAGAGAGAGAGACGAAAATGAGAGAGAGATGAGAGAGTTGAGAGAAAAAAGAGATAGAAAAGAAATTTTGATTAATGAGAATTAGATATTTTCTAAATAAGAAAATATCTATATATATTTAGATATTTTAGAAAATATCTAAATATATATATACCCCTACACATTTAATGTGACGCGCGGGATAAAAAACACTTTAGGCCTATACACTATGCTAGTAAAACAATGAACGAGGCAGAATCGCATTACACCACGACGGAGAAAGAAATGTTAGCCGTGGTGTATGCCTTCGAAAAATTCCGGTCTTACCTCATCTTGAACAAAAGCATAGTGTATACGGATCACTCCGCCCTTAAATATCTATTTGCTAAAAAAGATTCCAAGGCGAGATTGCTCTGGTGGGTTCTCCTCCTTCAAGAGTTCAAATTCAAAGTAATTGACACAACTTAATATGGTGACTTTTCGTGGTGACTCAAGTACCCCGTGGTTTGCCGATTTTGCAAATTACCACGCGGGGAATTTCATTGTTAAAGGGATGTCGTCCCAACAAAAGAACAAGTTTTTCAAGGATGTTAAACACTACTTTTGGGACGACCCCTATTTGTTCAAAATATGTGCGGATCAAGTGATCCGGCGGTGTGTCTCGGGCCAAGAAGCTATTGATATCCTCATAGCTTGCCATAGTGGACCCATCGGGGGACATTACGGTGCCAACTACACCGCCAAGAAAGTTTTTGACTCAGGATTTTATTGGCCCACAATTTACCGAGATGCCCATGACTTGGTCACCCGATGTGACACTTGTCAACATCAAGGAAAATTTCGCAACGTGATGAAATGCCATAAAATTCCATCCAAGTTTGCGAAATCTTTGACGTGTGGGGCATCGATTTCATAGGGCCGTTCCCGTCTTCACGAGGGAACAAATATATACTCGTGGCCGTCGATTACTTGTCGAAATAGGTTGAAGCGAAAGCGCTCCCCACCAACGACGCCCGAGTTGTTTGCAAATTTCTTAAATCTCTCTTCGCCCTATTCGGTACCCCTCGTGCTATCATTAGTGATCGCGGAACCTATTTTTGCAATGACCAGTTTGCAAAGGTCATGCTTAAATACGGAGTTACTCACCGTCTCTCCACCGCGTATCACCCACAAACAAGTGGGCAAGTTGAGGTATCCAATCGTGGCTTGAAACGAATTCTTGAAAGAACCATAGGCGAGTTGAGTGCGAGCTCCGAGTCGTGGCGGTGAAGAGGCGGAATTGGCTTAACAAAGAACCGTAGTGGCGAAAATGCGTGAGCGCGAGCAGAGTGTTCGGATAAACTAAGATGACGCGCACTTTGGGCTGAGCCGAACCGCGTGCAGAGCGCGCGCGCGCCGCGCCACAGAGCGCGTGTGAGTGAGCACCCCATACAAGCCATGTACGAAAGCATGTCATCTACCGATTCGTAGAGTGCTCGTCGTGCGACAAAGCGCCTAATGGGCCTTAAAGCATATCAAACTTTTGACCTTAGAGACCTCTGGGTGATCACTGAAAAGTTAACTCAAGTGAACTAATGAACTTTGTGACATGCCTATTGAGAACTCTTTGAATCTATAAAGAGAAAACAAAGAGGATCCATGACTTAAAGAACAAAAATCAGCGTTTCCAACGTCGGTGATCAAGTCCCTCCTTTTTAACTCTCGATGAAAGATGTTTACGGCAAGTTAAAATCCCGTTGGTCCGGACCGTTCACCATTACCCATGTCTTTCCATATGGCACCATTGAGTTATCCCAAAACTCTGGGCCAAATTTTAAGGTGAACAGTCATAGAATTAAGCACTACTTTGGAGGGGACGTACCATAATTGGTTGTCCTGGATCTCCAAACCTTCCCCAATGACAAATGATATTGGAAATTGGGTCAAGCTTAGTGACCCTAAACAAGCGCTTCGTGGGAGGCACCCCATGCTTATTCGTAGTTATATTATGTAGTAATGAATAAGTGTTTTTTGTTGTGAGAGGCTTGCCTCTTTCCTTTCTTGTTTGCTTGTGTTTTTGTGATTATCCAGGATTGTCCTGGATTTTTGAAGCCTCTCGTGCTTGTGGGTTTGTCCTTCGATCACAAGAGCTTCAAATCCTCAGCTTCAATTGGGAAATCCAATATCCTAATCTAATCGACTAACGTTTATCTTTAAGCATACTTAATAAACGGCTTAGGATTTACGTAGAGACCCTTCCTAAGAAACATTGAGGACCAATGTTTAATTCTATCGAATCCTCCAGCTTCAAATCCTCAGATCTATTCTCAATTTGGGACATCCAATAACCTAAATCTAATCGACTAACCATTTATCTTTAAGCATACTTAATAAATGGCCTTAGGATTTTAACGTAGAGAACCCTTCTAAAAACATTGATGGACAATGTTTAATCTATATGGGGGGATCTATCGATTTGATTTTGACCTGTGCATCGTTGTTTTCCCAACACGTAATCCCCGTTGATTACCAAAGACCAAAATTTCAAAAAAATGAAAAAAAATTAAAAATTTTCAAAAATAAAATAAGTGTTTTGTCACAATTTTGACTTTCCTGCTGGGTAGAATAAGAATAAATTTTGACCCGATCGAGCGTGTTGAGCTCTAGCTTGTTCCTTAACGTTTAGGCTAAGCGTTCGCGAAAATTCGCGAAGAACGAAAAATGATAGTGTTAAGTATGAGTTGGATGCTAAACAAGGATTAGTTGGAAATCTTAAGAGCTCATGTATGTAATTTGTGGCTTTTTCTCCCATAAGCTCCTAACCGGATTAATAATATGCGCTGTTTTTGGAGATTAAACTTAAATCAACAATTTTTATGTAGTGTATAGCAAAAAATTTAGTCTTAGTTCAAATTTATACTTGAATTTTTCAAAAAAAAGTCTTCTCTATATAAAGTTAAAAAAAATAAAAAAAAATAAAAAAAATAAAAAAATATACAAAATAAAAAATATATAATAAAAAAATAATAAATATAAACTGTGGGCTGATAAAAGTTTGCTGTATCCTGCCGGCTCAAAACCGATGTTACAGCCTTCTAAAGAAAGCCCATAGCAAGAATAAAAATCCGAGACTGATAAAAGTTTGTTGCATCTTGCCGGCTCACAACCGATGTTGCAGCCTTCTAAAAGGTCGAGGATTACAATTGCAATCAATGTTACGTTTAATAGTAAGTGTGAATTAATAAATAGATCTCTTTTTGTTAAATTTAAATATGCTTTTGAACTTTGACTATTCTATTTTAAAATTTTAAAATAATCTATGTGTAAACGGGAAACCTAAGAGTTTTTGAAACCTAAGGCCCGTGAGTCCCGATACTAGTCTCTGTGGGGTGTTAAAAGCCTGGTCACTTAGCCGCAAGGTTGGGATGTGCCGAGACGAAAGTCGCTACATGGGATGATCTCGCCTTCAAACTCATTATTCTCAGGTGGAACGTGAAACATAGAATTTTGCAAAACGTTGATCCATGGTTGAAATTCAAAATAGCACATACACCTAAGATATAATAATTGTCGGGAGTAAAAAGTTCACAAGTTGCAAATATGAGTAGTGTTAGCATCTTAACTGATATTTAACTGTGATTTCGTTTTAAGCTTGGTTTGGAGCGAGTGAAAAGTCGGGGACGATGAATTTATCCTTTTTGGGGGCATTTTCGGATCGAAATGCATCTTGTTCTATGATCCCTAACGGTTATGAAAATTATGAAAGTCAAATAAGTTAGTAGTTGCATAAAAAGAGAAATACAAAAAAAATGAAAAAAAAGAAAAAATATACAAAAATATTAGTGGTAATAAGTGTATATCTTTAAGGATGGTAAAAACGGGGGCTTTTCTAAACTCTTGATTCTTTAATTCCCCTCGATGAACACTTAGCTACTTTTCGAGATAATTAGTCGAGGGGGATCGAGATTCTTAGTTTTCTAAGTGCTTACTTATAGCATTGTGTGAGGAAACGGCAATATCTTAGTATGGGGGATTTTTGTATGCGTTTAATTACACATACCTTTGACCACTAAAACCGGACTTAAATGACTAAAAACGTACCAAGAATACATTGTATTTGTATGTTTTGCATTTGTATTGTGCAGGTTACGGATATACAAGAAAATGACAAAAATCGAAGCCAAAATGACAAAACTGAGCACGAGAACTAAAGTGACCAGAGAAGTCAAAAAGACAAAATCAAAGAACAACAAAAGTCAAAAAAGTCAAAGTCAACCCCGGAATGAGGCATTAAAAAGAGCATCGAAAACCGAACCCAAAAACCTAAATTGCCAAAAGTGGGCCCACCCGTACCCACCTAGTGGGTCCCGGGTCAACCCACTAGTATCTTTTAAAGCCATTAAAGCCTTCTAAACGGCCCAAGTCCTTTTAAAACCATAACCGCCCCAACACTAAGCCCAACATCATCCTTTTATTAACACCCATACAACCCGTAAACCAATCCTTTTAACTTAACCCCGTAGTCCCCTTAAAAGGACTAACGTCAAACCATTCCCAAACCTTAAGGACCAAAAATTTAACACACATTAAGGACTAATGATGCAAAACACTTATAAACCTTTAGGGGGTAAAATTACCATAACCCCAAACTCATCCCCTGCAATCAAAACACTGTACACCGTCCTAAATTTCCCGCCACACCTCCATTTTTACTATTACACTTACCTCGAGGTTAAACCCACTTAACCCACATTCTAGAAGCTTAAATGATGCAATGGATGACATTTTTGGCACCTGACACGTTGGCAATCCAAGGTAATCATTGGGGAATGATTGCGTAACACAATCAAGGGGATGTGAAAGATGTTAAAGAAGCATAAGTGAGAATAGAAGGCCAAGATTGAATCTCCCAATCCTCTCACACAAGAAAACCAACTAAAGACCTAGAAGCATCTATCCAGCTTATAAATAGAGGGCTTATCCCACATAGTTCTCTGGCTAGTTAGTTTTTTAGTCTCTTTTGAAGTGTAATTTTTATTTAAGTTTTAAAAGTATTTTGTATTTCAATTCCTTGTAAAAGTTTAAGTTTTTAATGAAAAATTTGAGGTTTGTGTTTTGAGTTTTCCAGTGTATGATCATTTATTAAACTTTGTTAAGCTTTGAAAAAGGCTATGATCGCTTATAGATCTTACCTAAAAGCTTCACTAAGCTTTTTGTTTCTTTAATCAAGCCTTAGTTTACTGTTTTAATCTCTTTTATTTCATGTTTTAATCATAAAAATCTAAAAATACTAAAAAGATCCACCCCTTAAAACACCTCAGCTTCTTTGGATGATAAGCTAGCTTGGGAAGAGCTTATAGACCTCACTAGCTTGTCTTTTGACAAGCTAGAGCTTGTAGAGTTGATTACTTACCCTGTTTTGAGCAAGGGTGTTTGTAAGTTTTTCATTTCGACATTTTTAAGCTTATTTACTATTTACTGTCTTAATGCTGGCTTATTTACCTTGTTTCTTCTCTGCTTATCTATGCTTATTACTATATGTTTAGCTTATTTACACTTAGATTGTAGTTATTAAAATCCATTAGTTCAAGTTTTCTTTAAATCCGTCTTAAATTAGCTTAAATATAGCTAATCATGTTTCAGCTTATTTAAGTGCTTATGTGTTGTTGATATATGCTTAATATTGCTTAGTAGTCTTAGTTAACATTTGGTTTTTAAAAGTTTTAGCTTAAAACATTTTGAATCAAGTTAAAAAGTTAAAATTAGTTTTTAAATGGGTGTTTGGTTTAACTTATTTTGAAGGTCAAAACGGGTCAAAATGAGTTAAATCTTTTGGGTCCCCTTAGTTTAACTTGAAATCATCATAAAATTCAGTTGTTAAAAGTTTTTAAGTGTTAAAACTCAAAATTAATGTTTTAAAAAGGTGTTGTTTGAATCTGGATTTTATAGCTTGATTATCTCTTCTTATTGATCACGCTTTTTAATCTTATGAAAAGTTTGATGTTTATGTGTTTATGCAAGTGTTAAAACAAGTTAGCATAAAAAAACCTTAGGCCTGAAAGTTTGTTTTGTGTTTTGCTAAAAACTGTCAAATTATTGCTAAGTGTCCTAAAAAGAAGAAACAGCTTTTTCATAGAACATTGTTTGCTTATTCTTAATTTCAAAACGTCTCATTTTTATTCTTGTTATTTGTTCTTTGAGGTAAGAGCTTAATCTGTTTTGAGGTTTAAGAGCCATATAGATCTTGTCTTTGAGCGATATTTTTTTAATCTCAAAAGTTGTGGTTTGTAAAGATTTGAAAATTTTTGCCAAGTGTTGAAAATTCTTGAGAAAACCGCTTTTTCATGAAGCTTTTTAAGGGCTTATTTGAAATTCAAACTGCTTTTTGATTGTTGATTCTTGTAGCTTTTTAGATAAGCTTTAAGGGCTTATAAGTTGCTAAGCCATAAGGATCTGTCTTTGAGCCTATTTTTAAGCTCAAAAGTGCCCCCTTGCTGTTTTGTTATCAGGTTTAGCCAAATAAGCTCATTTGCTTATTTAAGCATATTGGCTTATTAAATTGGCTTGTTTTGTGTTCCGTTAAGCTTATTATGTTAGATTAACCCCATTTTAGCTTATTCTCTTTAGTTTAGAGCTTATTTAAGCTTATTTGCATCTTAGCTTAAAATTCCTTAAGTTTTATAGTTTTTTAAGTTTTCTGTCATTCTAGCTTAATTTAGTGCTTATTTTTTTTTTATTGTTCAAAAAGTTCTTATAAGGTGTAGTTAAGCTCCTGTCTTAGCTTATTACTCTTTTTTGGTTTGCTTATTTGTGCCCAAGTAGCTAAATACATTAGCATTTTATGGTTAGGTAGTGTTTATGCTTATTCCTGACACTTTGCCAGCTTATTTCGTGCTTATTTTTTATCTATAGAAAAAGTGCTTTTGTAAAAATTGCTTATTTAGTGTTTCTCTAAAAAGTTATAAAAAAATGGCATGTAAAAAACATTTGGGAATTGGGAGAAGTCAAGGGTGAGCAGGACTCGAACCCGAGACCATCTTCCCTATTCGAGCCAAATCGTTTTTTTACACAACACACGCCTAAAGTAAATAAGGTCGGGAAAGAAATGAAAAAGACAACTACCAACTCAACTCGCCCCTTGGGACTTTTTTCAGTTTAAGTTGCAAAATCAATTCTTTATAAGTAAGTTTTTAGGCAGTTTGGCTTATAACATTTTTTGGCTTATTTCACTGCTTATTTGATAAGCTGTTTTTCCCCACTTATTTTTCTTAGGATTCAACATTGTTCAAGCTACTTATAGCTAATTTTTTTAGATTTTTAGTAAATAGTTTAGTATTTTTAAACATTTAATTTCTTTTAAATCTTTTTTAATTCATTAAAAATTATAAAAAAGTCAAAAAAATATAATTCTTTTTTAGAAAATTTTCTTTTAACATTAAAACTTAGGAAAATTAGATTTGCTTTCGTAGGGTTAAAATTGCAAAATTTGGTTTTTTAAAGAACGAGATTGAATCCCGTTCATGTTTTTAGTGTTTTTAAGCTTAAATCTTTTCCATTTTTGGTCTATTTTTCTTTGTTCTAGCTTTTTAGTCAATTAAGACTTATAAAAACCAAAATGATCATTTTAGGACTTAATTTTGATAATTTAGGGTTTTTAGGTCCCGTTTAGGATTCCCGTTTTGCGTTTTTAGTTAAAATTTGTTTTACCTTAAGTGTTCTTAAGTTTTTGCCTTAATTTTCCCGTAGTTTTAGATAACCAATCATAATCTTGTCCCTTTCAAGCATCGATTCTCAAAATGCCTCTCGACTTTCAATTGCATTCCTCGTTAGGGATAACGATCTAGGAATCATACTCCCGGATTACTATAATTGAGATTTTTTGATTCTTATCCTTATATATTTATATTTATATATTTTATATTTATATTTTAAAGGGTTGATCAAGAGATTGTCACGTACCTCGTATGCCAGCTAATAACAGCTGGATCCACCAATGAGATCATCCATGTATGGCCAGATCTAGAAACCTCGTACTTGACCCGTAAATGATCACCGCCACAGAAATGCTAAAAAAAAAAGAAATTTCGTAATCAAATATAACACTTTCAATCCATTTAATTCTGAACCTCTATGTCTACAGTATCGTCGACCTATCATCTGACATATCCATTCATAGATGGCCACGAGTGTACCTAAAAACCTCCTGAGTGGTAAATCTTTTATTTCTCAAATAATAAACACTTACAATATTCGAATAAGCTGATAACAGCTTTTACAATAAGCTCAAAGAAACATAATAAGCTAAAAACATTATAAAATAAGCTACACTACAACTAGAAAAAAGCTTAAAAACTAAATTCTAAACTCACTAAAAAAATGAAGGGAGCGTCTTGGATTTTATAGGGGGAGAAGGGTGTTTTTCTAAATTCGAACTCAATTATTACACCATTATTAGCCAATCATTGGCTTTCACACGGATTGAGGTCTACAGAAAAATAGATCCAGCCGATCATTTCGTAACACGTGGCCTTCTTGGCTGCTTACCTTGTACGCAATAATTGTCGACTGTTAGATCATTCATTTGCATTTAAATTTGAAATGAAATTGAGAGATATACAACTTTGCTCGCCACGTGGTCAAGTCCTATTCGCCCAATCCATTTGAGTGGAGCCTCACGTGACAACCCTTTATTTATTTTCGTTGCACATGACCTTGACGTCATGCTGATGTCACACTCTTTTAAAATTCAATTTTAGTTAAATCCTTGTTGGGATTTAAATGGGCTTATGCTAGCTTGGGCAGGCCCGGCCCATAAAATGGGTTACGGGCTGGCCTAATAAAATCCGAGGGCACCATTGGACTCGTTTTCTCGCGCTCTTTCCAATGGCATGCTCAGGGACTTTTCATGACTTTGTCTTGATCTTGAATATTAAGCATTCTTGATTGACACAAACCCGTAAATTCCCGTTTTTGCATTGTTTTCAATCCGTTTTACCTGCAAGACATAAAAATACCAAACAAACATATTTGCAAGATAATTATCCATATTGTAGCATTTTTAGTTCTTTTGTTAGTGTTTTACAGGGTTATAAAGGATGTGTGTTTTAGCACACGTCAAATTCTCCCACACTCCCAAAAATAAATAATTTTATCCCCTTTAACTTATAACCCTTCACAATCAAACAAGAACAGAAAATGTCCATTAAGAAGGTTCAAAAATTATTTAATTCGCAAGCGCCCCCGGTTTAATCACTTATTCAATAAAAAATAAAAATTTTATAAAATTTATTTACAAGGCTTTAAGAATAGAAGTTTGTCAATTAATTGACTTTTCACAGTCCTCAAACTAAGCTTAAAACGAAATCACAGTCAAATATAAAATTAGATGCTAACACTACTCATAAATGCTAATTGTGAAAACTCAACTACTTTTTACTCCCTTATTCCTAAATCCTCTAAGGGTTTATTATTATTATTATTATTATTATTATTATTATTAATGACAAATAAATTATGTCCTTATTAATATAAAGTAAACCCGGTTTAGACCATAATTAATTTGAAATCATTTCCTAAAGAGATGATATGGTGAGAATAAGGTCCACATTAAGATTCTAAATTCGCATGATTTAGGGGTTATCCTTTTTATTTCATCCGAAACAACTCAACTACGAGTCTAGAGACTGAGGCTTTATTTAGATAACCACGTAGTCGAAATTTGGCTTTATTATTATTATTATTGCAACATTATTATCCCCCAGTCCTTTAAACAACTGCCACATCGGTATGCGAGCAGGCCATGGTCCAGGACTCTTATTTCGACCAGGAGATTCTCGACCTTTTTGAAAACTGCCACATCGTTATGCGAGCCGACCATGGTCCAGTAAACTTTTATCGATCTCAGATTTATTATTATTATTACCTCCACCTTTTAAACGGCTGCCACATCAGTATGCGAGCCGACCATGGTCCAGTGGTTTTATTTCGGCTTTGGTTTATCACATTATTATTTTTATAGCCAAATTTCAAGTCCTGTGGTCTTTTAACTACCTAGACAACGGTAACGAGCCGTCAGGAATCGATAGCCTATTTCCCCACAACACTGACAAAACCTCGATGTGTACCTTACTTTCACCAGAAGGAATCTTTACGAAGGGATTTAAACTAAGAATCGCAAAAACCAAAGTAACTTTATTTATTTAACAATTATATAACGTTTATTAAGCTGGTGGGAGCATAAAGCCACAATTAACCTCTATGAGCTCTAAAGAGATCCAACTACTCTACACTTAGCTTCTAACTTATATTCAACTCTATCATTTTTCGCTCTTTGCAAAATTTTAAAGTTTAGCAAACGCTTAGTCTCGAAAGCTAAAGGAAAAGCTAGAGTGTAAAACTCGGTCAAGTCAAAAATCTCCTTAGTTATACGGGCCTACTTATTTCTATATTTTTATATTTTCATCATTTCTTTTTTTTACCCTAATAAAACAATAAAATTTCAAAATTTTGGTCAAAACGGGGTTGCGTGGGAACACATATAGGCACATGTAAGATCATATTTCGGGAGAAACCCCCCCACACTTAGAACCGAACATTGGCCTCAATGTTTAAAAATGTCGGGTGCCACCCCCACACTTAAGGACGAACAAGGCAAATGCTAGTAATTCCAAGTGTGAAAAGGGAAACACAATATATATACATGATCAGGATTGAGAATTCCAAAATAAGTAGAAGATCAAAGACCAGGTGATTGGAAGATTGAAAACAAGCATGGGTCTTCACGATCTTAAGGAATCCTGCAAGCAAAAATGGTACCATAATCCATAGAATGAAGCACGACCCCACACTTAGGCTATAAAATCACACACTTATTTAGAAAGAAAATAGAAACAAGAAAAGATACGGGTTACCTCCCGAGAAGCGTTTATTTTTATGCGAGTCTCTAGCTTAGCCTCCCTGAATTCCCTTTTCCTTGCAGAAGAAACAGAAGAACAGAAAAATCTTCATCGAACCTTTATTTAAAATATTCGAATTAACATTAATGATCTTGAAAGTTTCATAGGTCCGATGAGATAATCCTAGAGTGAAAGAGTGAACTCCTTTTGAAATGATAATAAAGTTTCAATCACAGTTAACTCCAAGAAGAACAGGAGTTCTTGATCAGAAGAGATAGATAGAAAGTTACTATCCTCAAAAAGTATCTCAGACGAGATATTAATTTTAAAATCCTTATCTTTTGATTCATCATTGAAAATCTGAGTTCCACCCAAAATGAATATGCCAGGGTTGAACACCATGTCCTCATTCTCGAAAGGAGGTGATAACAAAGTAGCAATCTCAAATGACTCAGATGACTCCTCAGGAAGAGTCGAGTCACTTTTGAGTAACTGAGGAGGTAAAACATTTGATTCAACAATATTAGCTTCATCAATTAAAATCTTTGTTTTAGAATCCTTGGTTTTATCTTTTTAGAATGAGTGTCATTATAAGAGTCACCATACAAAAGCTTTTTTCATTCATCATTACCGGATTTAAGGTAAAAAATATCATCATCGTCATCTCCCGATGGAGATGAGTAAACGAGAGAAGGTTCATTGTTGAACCTCTCGAGAACGGGATTAATAATATCAATATCAGTCGTAGGTGAAGAAACTGTAGACGGATCTCGGTTCAACAAATATTCAATTTCTCTAAGATCATCTTCAAGATCAAAACTATCGTCCTCATTTCCCGGTGGAAATGGGTCAAGAAGACCAAGTTCATCGGCGAACTCCTCAAGAATAGAATCACTAGTATCGACAAGTGGATGACTAGGAGAAGAATCAGACGGAAAAGTGGTACAGCCACTAATCGGCTTATCTCTTGAAAAATCAATAATATTGATGCAATGACCGAATTGAATATCACTCGGATTATTTCTCGAAGATTTATCAGTATAGAACACGACTTCTTCATTCCCGACTCTTAAAGTTATTTTTTCCTCGTACAGATCCACAAGAGATCTTTCAGTGCGCAAGAAAGGTCTCCCTAAAATGATAGGAACTCTAGGATAATCCTCAAAATCAATGATAACGAAATCGGCAAGAAAATTGAATTTTTCCACTTTAAGAATAACATCTTCGGCTATACCCATCGGAAATGTGACAGAACGGTTAGCAAGTTCAAGAGTCATCCAAGTGGGTTTCAGAGGTCCGAACCCAAGTTTCTCATAGATCGAAAGAGGCATAACGTTTATGCTTGCTCCAGAATTGGCTAAGGAGTTGTAAACCTCTAGATCTTGTAGGATACAAGGAATGAGAAACTTTCTGGGATCTTCAAGCTTTTCAGGAACCTTATTACGAAGGATAGCAGAGCATTTAGCTTTTATCAGAGTATTTGCTAACTCTTCTAATTTCTCTTTGTCTTTCAATAAATCTTTTAACACTTTAGTGAATTTTGGAATTTGAGTTAAAGCATCCATAAGACTGATATCAAAATGAAGTTGCTTCAATATTTTAAAAAACTTAGACATTTGAACATCATTTTTATCAAGAAGTTTTGCCTTATTAAGCCTCGAAGGATATGGAATCTTAGGTTGATGAGGGTTAGTCTTAGGATCTTCCTTTAGTTTTGGTGGTGACACTGGCTGAACTCCAGGAGGTGGGACATGTGCGGTACTTGCTGGGCTTGTAATATGCACCTCGTCCATTAAAGTCTCTGGTTCTTTTTCCACTTCCACCCTAGGAGTAGGAGGAACATGGGGTGGAATAGAAGGTTCAGCAGTAGTCAATCCACTCCTTGTCATAATAGAATTAACTTGCTCTCTCGAGTTAGGCTCAGTGTTGCTCGGAAGAGCGCCTTGAGGCCTTTTCATGAAAACCTTTTGCATTTGATCCATCTTATTTGACATATTAGTAT
>BQNB010086973.1:0-28043 GCA_026074375.1 Tanacetum coccineum
TTGATATATCCGTACCTGCACACACAAAACACAAATACAAGCATATTTTGGCCAGTTTTGTTCTGTTTTGGGTTTATTTGGGCTATTTTAAGCATAAATGGACATGTATATTTTACACTTATCAACCCTCATCACTTCCAGGTGTGTGACCTCCTGAGAGAGGTGAATCATAGGGTGTTGGTGGTACAAATCTGTCAAATCCTGTTGTTTATTCCTTTCCTTATCACTTACGGGTATGTTCACTCTTGGGAGAGGTGAATCATAGGAATGTTTAGACGTCCTCTCAGACCTAGTCTGAGCAATGGCACCCCTCATGGCTTCTTGGCACCTGGGTCTTTCACCTGAACCAATTTCCTGATAAAGAGGATCATTAGACATTGCCGTGGATTGGGTCTTAGTTATGTTACCATTGGCCTGTGCTGCATCTATGCTAGCAGCAGTAGTGGTAGCCCTCACCACTCTGTCATCCCTCTCCTTAAAGATAGCCTCACCTACTACATTTGGTATAGACACACTAGTCTGAGGTAACTGAGTGCCCTTTTGTAAGGCTTGCCTAGGTGATTGAGTATTTTGGGGTGATGATAATTCAGTAACAAGGATTTATTCTTCAATTATGGGTTGTGTAGTTGAAGATGGTGGTTGGGGTTCAGAGGGTTGTCCTGAAACTTCACCCCCAACTATTGGTGGTGCCAACATTGATGCAAACAATAGGGTAACTCTCCCTGAAAAATCTTTTCCTTTTATTTTCATATTAGTGAAAACCTTTTTAGTATGTTTAGGTGTTTCATAAGTATCATTAAAAGGTTCTGTATGATAAATCTGATTATTCAAAAATAGTTATAAAAACCTTAGATACATTAAAAATTTCTTTGTATTGGTATCCAAGTTCCTCAACATACCATCAAAAATTAGTTTAGAAAAGTTAAACTTTTAACGAGTAGCTAAACAGATGACTGCAGATGCAATATTAGTGGAAAATTCATTCCAAGAAGTAGATTTTGAACCTAGGCAGTGTAAGATGGTATGTATGAGGTACTTCTATTGAGGAGAGAAAAGAGATTTTTGAAAAGTAAGTTTGTCAGAATCACTCTCATACCCCATCAATGCAAGGTTTTTAAAAATAGTAGTATTTGCTAGACAAGTAATACCATCCTCATCATTAAAGTGAAGATCACTCCTCACTGATGATTCTGATATTACTACTATCTTGCCATCAACTGTGGCATGAATTTGCTTCACATCATTGACTGTTTGAGAATTTGCAGTATTCCAAAACTGTTCAATATAGGAAGCATAGATAGTAGGACTTACAGTTAGGGCATAATGAATAGAGCTAGTAGTAAGAAAGTCCACTATCTGATGAAACTCAGCATTCTCCTCTGTTCTTTCCAAACAAGCAACCATATTGTGTTGATCAACAAACTTCAAATCCGCCATAGATGATTAATTGAGGATTAATTGTTGGAGTCGGTGATAAATTGAATTTGGGTTTGAAATCGAAAGAGTATTAATGAATATTGGGTGATCGTATGCGCTTAAATAGGTAAAAAGGAAACCTATAAGTGAAGTTATCCATTTATAGACCAAAAATTCCCTCAACAATTATAACTCTAATGAATTTTAACGGTAACCCAGCAGTACTAACTTTGGCTCAGCACACTAAATTCTTGCCTAGTAATACTAACTTTTGCCCTAGCAGGTATACACTTTTTCCTAGCAACACAAATCCTGCCCTAGCAGCATTAACTTTACATACTATAGTTTTAACTAAAATTCATCATAATATATCTTCATACCTCATCAATCATAATCTAAACAATACACATCTTCAGAGATTAAGTATCAATGCTAGCAACCAAGAAGTTAAATCTGTTAACATCAAAAGCCTTTATGAGAAGATCTGCAACATTTTGGTCTGTGTGAATCTTGATCACTTGAATCAACTTCTTCTCATAAGAATCTCTTATGAAATGGTGCCTTATCTCTATGTGCTTGGTTTTAGAGTGAAACACTAGATTCTTCACAATACAAATGGTGCTTTCATTATCAATGTAAATCTTGGTTTAGAAAGGAAACCCATAATAATCATTTGATTTTTGGATCCATAACACGTCCACAACATATTAGCAGCAGCAACTTCTCTGCTTCATTGTAGAGTTGGCAAACTATAGTATGCTTTTTTACTTGCATGAAATCAACCTTTTGCCAAGAAATTGACACCTCATGTGTGGATTTCCTGTCAAGGCTAAGTCTCAAGCATACTCAGTCAAAAAAGCTTCAAGTAATTGGTGATCCTAGGATTCCAAAGGCCCAACTTAGGTTGACCTTTTAGGTATCTAGAGATCCTCTTCACAGCAAGAAGATGTAAGACTTTAGGAGTAACTTAGAACCTTACACAAGTACAAACAGCAAACATTATGTCAGGCCTAGAAGCTGTCAAATACATGAATGATCCAATCATTGATCTGTATAAGTGAACATCCACATCCTCAGCTTCTTCATCCTTGAGCAATGCCTTGTTAGTCTTTATTGGAGTGCTTGCTGTCTTCATTGTGACAAAATCAAACTTCTTTAATATATCAACCACATACTTGTCTTGGCTGATAAATATTCCATCATCTCTCTGCATGACCTGCAACCCTAAGAAGAAAGTGAGCCCCCCCATAGAACTCATCTAGAACTTCTTGTGCATCAAACTTTCAACTCAACACACTAAAAGACTTCTTTGTAGACCCAAGTTGATGTAATCTAATTACACCTGTAATAACAGGATTATTCACCTTTGTTTTCTTGATAAACAAAGTCTTATCATGATCCATCTTCTAATTCCATTTTCTAATATTAGGTAGACAAGGTTCCATACCGGATTTAGGTACTTGTGTAGACCATATAAGTTTTTTTCCTTATAAAACTTTATCATGGGAATGTGGATCTTCAAAACCAGGAGGTTGGCACACATACACCTCCTTTCTTCAATCAGCTACATATAAAAAGGCACTCTTTACATCCATTATGTTACATAAGAAACCCAATAAATGATGCCATAAGCAAAATACTGAATTGCTTCTATCTAGCACAAGAGCAAAAAACCTCATCATAATTAATGCCTTCTTTCTCTGGGTGTAACGTGTGCAACCAGTTTTCCTTGTTTCTTAATACTTATTCCTATCTCTTCTTTATTGTTTCGATACACCACTTAGTTCCAATAGCCATACTTGCCTTTAGGAGATCACAGTGTCCAACCTTTTAAAGTTTCAATTGCAGAAGTCCTCTTACATTTGCTTATATCCAGCTTGGATCTTCAAAGCTTTGATCACTTTTTGGGTTCATTTGAGAGAGAAAAAGGCAAATAGCAGTTTTGATAATCTTTGTGATTTGTTTCCTCTGCTTGTTTAATGTACTGACCATAGCATGTTCTCGGACATCTTGATATACTCTTGTTTGAGTAGCTGAATATATGTCCTCCGATAATCTGGTCTTTAGGGATGATCCGTGTGAAGTCAGGTTAGGGAATAGGACATGACATTCTGGTGGTTTCCTAAGTTGTTAAGGTCAGCCTCTGCACCCACTTCATTCATCATCATATGCACCACTAAATATACCAGTATCCTCCAAAAT
The DNA here is from genome assembly GCA_026074375.1 of Tanacetum coccineum. Lineage (NCBI taxonomy): Eukaryota > Viridiplantae > Streptophyta > Magnoliopsida > Asterales > Asteraceae > Tanacetum > Tanacetum coccineum. The sequence goes on from BQNB010086973.1 coordinate 3,619, forward strand.
CGTATGAGAGGATCAGTAGGAAGATCATCTGCATTAGTAAAATTTTGCCTTGCACAGACTGGGGACTAACAGTGACGATCTCTGTTAGTGTTGTTATCATAAACTTCCTGCTGTGAACAAGCATATTATCCATTCGGATCTAAAATTTTTATCACATTCTCGTCATTTTCTTTATTGAAGATCCTACTTCTTTCTCTGGATAATTTCTTCACCCTCATTATGATTGTTCTTCATTAGTCTTTTTTCCCAGGTTCATCAAACAACTGCATCCTTTAGCTTTGTGGACTATCATAAGTAATGGTAGCAGAATTTTATTGTGAGTAGGTACTGCTCAACATTATCCTTGAATAACATGCATTCTTATTAGTTTGATTCCTGCAGTAACTGCTCATAATTCATTGTGTTGTTGTAAATCATTATCAAAGAGGCCAATCTAGTCCACTCCCTGCAACATTGGGTTTGTTCCAAGAAGGTTATGTGCAGGTTTTCCTCTACCTTCCTAGTTCTAGTGTTAAATACCCTAAAAGCTTTGCTATTATTGTGTATCCAACAAGAACCCCTCATTAACCCATCCCATCAAATTTGACCTAGGGATCTTAGGTATTAATAATAGTCGCAGGACACCCAAAAGGTCTCTAAAAACTTTTATTAGGTTGTTTACAAGTATAGTTATAAGGTGTTCTTGTTGTAAGGCTTGGTCCTAAAACCATATTCTGAACATAAAACAGCCAGTACTAACTGCTTCAGCCCAAATGGAGTAGGTATTAATGAATCGGCTAGCATAGTCATAGCATTGCCTCTATTAGGTGTCCTATTCTTTCATTCAGCAACTCTATTTTGTTGTGGAGTTCTGGGCACCCTAAGATCCCTCTTATTCCCTTTCATCCTCAGGAATGATTCTTGTCATTATTGTTAAAACTCATTTCTATTGTCGCAGCTGATGATTTTCTAACTTATGATTTTTTTTGTTTTCTATGCAGTAATAAAGTTTTAAGGATCTACTAGTTCATCTATGTCCAAAAGAAAACACAACTAAACCTTATATGTCATTAGTGATAACAGGCATATATCTTGTAATTGATACTCTTAAGGATGTTGGCCCAATAAGTCCTTATGTAACATTTGTAAGGTTGGGCTGATATTGCTTACAATCTTGGTCTTACAGTAGCTTTCTGTTGCTTCTCTTCTGACAAGTAAACACAAGTATGCTCATTTTCAAAAAGCTTTTGAAGGCAATCCTCTAACAAGGTTTCCCTATCAAAGTTTATTCATAGTTTAAAGTTATATCTTCAAGCCCTCATATGCATAAAATTAGACTCATACTATTGTTGCATTTACAAATAAACAAAGTCAATCCTCCTGAAGGGAACAATTTTCCTTTTGATCAAAATGTACATGTTTTTCTGTCTGGTACTTTAATGCAAGGACTTGGACTTTCATCAAGTGCTTTACTCAGGGATAGAAACAAGACATTCTGTCTCAGTGATAGAACACATGTTTTTTTCTTGTCATACATTGTGAGACAGAGAAAAGATTTAACTTAGTTCTTTACAAAGTATAATCTACAAAGTCTAATTTCTCAGTCTTAATTTTTCCTTTTCCAGTAATTTTACCTCCTTTAGGACTTCCTCCAAATGCAACAAATCCACCATCAATCTCTTGATAATCTGTAAGAAATGAATTGTTTCCAGTCATATACCTAGAGCATCCACTGTCAAAAATCTCTTGATCCTGTAAAGTATATTATGGATTACCTTGCACTCAAAATGAAGAATTAGTTTCTCTTGGGGACCCAAGCCATTACTGACTTGAGTCTGCCTTGTAGATCAACATAGTCAAATCTTTTAAGCATGTATGATCTACTGTCTTTAGAGGTATGGTCAAAAACATTTCCTGTTGGTCTTCAAATCCAGCATGCTGAGGACTTAACAGCATTTTCCCCATTTCTTACAGCAGCACTAACTACTGCTTTTGGCCCAACAGTAGTTACATTGTTAACCTTAGCAGTTTTAACTTTTTCATTAAGATTATAGGTTTTAGCTGCTGATTTTTGGTTAAAAGCCCTTTTTACTAGTGAATGTGCTTTAAAATAAGAATATGTTGGGGTAAATGCTTCATTCACTTTTGGTCTTAGAGAGGAGCAGTTATTTAACAGGCATGGCAGTACTAATTGATGTTGTTGCTCTTGGAGAGCTTTGCTTAGCAGTATTAGCTGGTACTTATCATGACTTTGTTACAACTGCTGTTGGAACAAAATTCCTTTTAGGATGTGGGTGAGTAAATTTATTTTGGTTGTTCACCCTCTAAACATTGTTCCTTACTGGTTAATTTCACTTGACCAGGAACCAATTCCCTTATTATTCAACACAGGTTTTTCTACCATTTTATTATCATGAAAATCACAGTCTTTGATTAAATGGTTGAAACTTCCACAAACAAAACAAGCTTTCTTTATAGACTCATAACCATTTCCTAGTTTCTGAGTCATCATTACATTCTAGTTTCTTCTATTACCCCTAGGTCTTTGACTTTTCCTGGGATACTCTACTTGCTTATATGTGTTTTCCTTATTAACAGACCTCACATTCTCATCAGATTTGACAAAATTGATTTTAGTAAACTTTGGTTTTTTCTGATCAGATTTAGGTCTAAACACACTATCGTTATCACTAGCAGTGTCCCAATCTTCAATGATAGGAGCACTAGGCCTAATAGTTTTAGGTTTTTCCAAATTATCCTTACTAGTTTTTGATGCAATAGTTTCACTTACTTTAGTCTTATAGACAGAATCATCTAACCCAGCAAAGGATAAGTCAGGTCTTGAGGGCATGTAAGTTCCCAGTGTGGGAGGGGGAAACTGCATGAAACGCTTCAGCTATTTTGAATCTATTCATTTATTGGACCTTTCATAATATCACTTTCTTACTGTTAAAAACACTATGAACTACTTCACTCTCACTTCGTTTGACTATCATAACCAGACCAGCTTTGTTGCTTTAGCAATTATTTGACTCATTATTTAGTTTAGTTAGATTTTTGATGATTCTTCAAATTTTCTAGTTTAGGTTTCCAATCATCCTTTCTCTTTTACGCTTCTTCTAACTAATTTTTAAGGTCTTTGATAGAAATATTTTACCTTGGACATCATACTTTACAAATGCAATGTATTTTAATAAACAACTTCATTTTTTCATGAACAAATATTCTTGTTCTAATGATTCTAATCCCATTTGTATATATATAATTTCTAGATTAGATTTTTTAGAGCCTTCACGTTGTTGATATCATATTTTTTAAAGAGTTTCATATGATTTTAAACAATCTTTAGAGCAAGTATGTACCTCAGAGTCTGAACTTGATGAACTTGATGAACCTTGGGGTTTGTTATAAGCCATTAAAGCAAAGTTTGTGAGCCTTCATCAACCTGAAAGCTCCAATTATTAACCACCTTTCCCATTTGAACAACTAGGCATTTGTTGGTGTTTCACTGGTACAAACCTTCTTAGTGCATCTCCATCTCATATTCCCTTGTTCCCTTGGTGCTCTTGAATTCCTCTAGCAAAGTGACCTCTTTCTGTGGAAGTACTAATATTCAACTTTGTATTATCAAAGCCAACGTTTCTTTGCCAATAAAATTCAGATACCTTCTGTCTTCTTTAAGAATCTTTTACCTCATGGTAGCATGGCCACCTGTTATTTAAGTTCATATCTCTTCAGATCATCTGTATTAATCGGCTCGAGATATTCATTGTCCAATTGTGGACAATTAGATTGATTAGCAAGAAGGAAAACAAGACATCATTAGGCATAAGTTGGGAAGAACCTTGTCTTTTTTTGTTATCTTGTGAACTAGCAGTAGAACTCATGAGCGTATTATCTGCTTCATTAGTATGCTAGGTTTCTGAGTTACAAAAGCCACAATCTGAGGAATTGTGTTGGCTTTGATTATACTTTTAATCTCTAGATTCATTACACCTTTCAAATGTTGTACAACATCCTCCCATATCAACGTGTTTGATCATATTTGTTTTCATGTTTAAAGCAATATTGTTCCAAGGTGATGGTAGACCTTATCAGCAACTTCAAGATTGCATTCTTTTGGGAGTTACTTCCATGAATTTCTAATTGGCTGATGAGTTTCTGAAACCTATTGATTCATTAAAATCTATATATATAATATATAAGCAAACACTCAACCAATTGCCTTTGCCAAGGCAAGAAGTCAAAATTCATAAATAAAATATATATGTAACCGAAAAGTATGAGTTCCGGGTCTTTATGTCCTACGAGATTGAATGGAAAATCGAATGACGAATTGATAAACGATGTTTGAATATGACTAAATTAGGATTGGTTTTCTATTACTACAAGTAAAAAATGCAAAAACCAATAAATTAACCTAAAACGAGAGCCGGGGGGTGGGGGGGGGGGGGAGGGGAGGGGGGGGGGGGGGGGGGGGTGAGGGGGGGGGGGGGGGGGAAGGGGTGGGTGGAACATTTAAACTAAAAAACGTAACTGAAATGTGAAAACGCGAGGGGTAAAAACCTAAATTTTGCAAATTAAACCCTAGACTAAATTTTTCTTTTCAAATGTGTTCTAAATGACAAATAATGAAGTTTAAAAAAAACTAGAACGAAAACGGAGGTCGTTTGACCCAAAAACGAGTCAAAACAAAAACGGGGATAAATCCCGTTCTTTAGAAAATGAATTTTTGAAAAAATGAACCTACGAAACTTTTAACATTTTTCCTACAAAATATATGAAAAAAGAAAATTTAAAAAAAAAAGTTTATATTTTTCTGATTAATATTTTATTTTTTATGATTTTTTAAAGTTTTTAAAGAAAATAAATTATAAAAAATACTAAAAGTTTATAAAAAAATCTGAAAAATTTACATAAATTAGTTGACAGTGTTATGGTCCTAGGAAAAATAAAATGGATTGCACAGCTTGTCGAATAAGCTGTCAAATAAGCCGAAATAGCTTATTAGCCAAATGGGCCAAAAAGCCCTTATATATTAAATCCCACAAACCACTACCGGATGAGCTATTGTAGCACAGCGGTAGTGGTGTTGGGTTTATAAGGGTTGAGGGCTTTGAGGTCCCGGGTTCGAGTCTTGCTCACCCGGGGCTTTGGCCTTCCCCTTTATATATATTTTTTTAATTTTTTTACACAAACTTTTTAAGCACTTGAAAATAAGCTTTTTTCTTAACTATGACTTTTTGTAAAACTCACTAATAAGCACGTGAATAAGCAAAAAAAGCTATGACAGTACCTTTTTCTTTTATTTTCTCTTTTTCACACTTAAGCAAACAAAGACAAACTAATGAGCTTAAGAGCTCGAATAAGCAAACTAAAACCCCTTAAATAAGCTAGAATCCTACTTGTACTAATCTAATTCAACTCATAAATATGGAAATAAGCAGCTTAATCTCAAAAACAAGCACAAAAAATGGAATAAGCAAATGGCTTTATGACTGTTTTGCAAACAGATGGACAGCTTTTGGGGCACAATTTTAAGCCCTTAAGCCTGTTTTTTGTGCCAAGCGGGGCAGACAGCTTGGTGATTTGCCATAAGCTTCAATAAATGCAAAGACTTTTTGCTTTGAATCACAATTAGCCCAATAAGCATCAAAAAAATGAAAGGGCTTAAGTAGGCAAAAAGCTTGAAGTGGTTTGGTTTTTTTTATAGCTTTTTAGACCAAATAAGCAAAGGAAAAGGGATATTAAGAAATGACAAATGGATCAGCACACATAATAAGCAAATAGGAACAATAAGCACAGATTAAAACCACAAAATAAGCCAGAAAATGGCTTATTTAAGCTCTCAGCCACCAGGGGAGCATTTGTGGCTTTTTTAGCTCAATGAGCTCATAAATAAACTAAATTCCTAAAAGCTTTCTAAACTTATTTAATTATCCTAATAAACTCAATGATAAGCAAAACCATGAGCATTAAGCAACAAAGACAAATAAAAGCCAACTCTTGGGACTGTAGGACAAACAGTCAATAGGGTACAACTTGGGGTAATTTTAAGCAACGATGTGTTATAAATCAATGTGGAGTTCCACAAACCTGCTTAATGACCTATAGGCTCTAAGAAACGCACTTTTTGTTTTGGTCTTTGGACACCATTAAGCTCTTGGTGAGCTATGAAAAAGAGTGTTAGGCCTTTTGGGTGTAATTCTAAGAGATTTGGCAAAACGTGGACTTAATTAACAAGCCACTAAATAAGCTAGAAATTAAAAACAGACCTAAAACAGATTTAAAAGAGCTTATAATGAACTTATTTTCTAAAATTCAGCTCCTAAAACCTTTTTAAACCATCTGATTTTTCGAATTGAAAAGTGAGCCTTTTTAACTCAAAATTGACTTTATGATTTTTAACTAAACCAACCCGAACTTAACTACAACCTAAAACTCTTTGACTGACACTTTTTAACTCAAAAAAGACTTAGAAAACCTACCTTAAGGATTGCTTATTGCAAGTGTACACAAATAAGCAATCTAACCTATATAACCTCACAGTCTACACACTTGGTTTTTAAAATGAAATCAAAATTTTTAATTAAACCTTTAACATTTTTGGTGAAAATTCATCACTAAAACCTAGTGAATTGACCCAATCATCTTTGTGAACTTTTGACCCACAAATAAGCTTAACCGAAACACCCCTTTAAGTAGTCTTTTTTCTATTTTAAGGCATTGTCCATTCAATTAAGCATAAATATCCTTAGACATATAATAAGCAGATAAGATTAATCTAAGTTAAGCAATAAAAAGCAAAGATAAGCACTAAATAAGTAAATAGAGACTTATACTAAAAATTGAGAAAAATTTTAAAAAAAAAACTTACAATTTGTCCAGAGATTAAGGGAACCTAAAACTAGACCTATCAAAACCTAAGTCCAACATATTTGAATCATAAAACATAGGTCCTTCCTATTTGACATGAACTCAGCTTATAGCTTATTTGATTTCTCAAGTCTAACTTTGACTTAAACTCGAACTCACCTCTAAGTTATAAATTTAGCTGAGTTAATTCGATTATAACAGAGTTATATAGTGTGAGAAAACTTTAAAATCAAATTTTAACAATTAAAAGCTGAAATAAAAGAAACTATGACAAAATTTATGAAGAACTTGCGAATTTTCATTAACTAAATGCTTGAGTACAATTCTGAAATAAACAAGCTATTTAAACTGAATTACATAAGAAAATAGATAAAACTGAAAGGAAAAGATAATTTCTTCTTCCATGGAGTTGGGGGTTTTATAGCCGAAAACCCATGAACTTCATTCTCTCTTGTGTGCTTTCTTTGTGAGGCAAAAGCACTAATGTGTGCTTGTTTTGTGAGACAATTTGAGGTTGTGTTTCTTGTGTGAGGTGAATCAAAAAGTCATCTCAGCCATTGGTTTCCATTTGTGCTTCTTTGATTTCACACCATTCGTTGGATTAATCTCGAAAATGAAGGATTGCCAAGGTGGAAAGGTGGGATAATGTTTAGGGCTTTAGTGGAGAGGGGGAGGGGTTATTACCCATTGGGTAATGATGGAGTTATAGGGTAAATGTGGGGAAGAAGACGTGAGATGCTTGCGTATTTTGCGCGGGAAAATAGTTATTGAAATGGCAGGGGAAAGGTTTGGGTTTTTGGCAACTTTGGCACTTCAAACTCTTATAAAGGGTATTGCACATTCATTCCTGGTGGTGATATAAAACTTAGGACTTGGTAGTTTTACCCTTGAGGGTGTATTGTGTTATTGCAAAAAGTGGAGTCTTTGTGGTGATTTGATTTTAAGAAATGGTGAAAACAAGCCTCCATGGTGGTGTATAATCTAGCAAGTTAGTCCTATGTGATACAACTTTAGGGGCTTGGCAATTTCAGCCCCTAAAGTTGTATTTTCTATTTTTTTTCATTTTTGAGACTTTGGCAATTTTAGTCCCACAAGTTGTATTCTCATTGCTTTGACTTCTTTTTGACATTGACTTTGTCGGGGTTGACTTAGGCTTTGTAGGGGTTGACTTTGTCTTTGATGTGACTTTGTCTTTTCACACTTTTCCATTCCGTGCTCGGTTTTGTCATTTTTGACTTTGTTTTTCGTCTTTTTGTCGGATATCCGTTTCCTGCACAACACAGATGCAAAAAATACAAATACAATTATATTTTGTACGTTTTTGTAATGAAGCTCGTTTTTATGGAAATATGATATGTGTTAATTAAGCACATACCAAAATCCCCCATACTAAGGTATTGCCGTGTCCTCAAGCAATGTTATGAAGTAAAACATTTACGGAAAACAAGTTTCTCGATCCCCTCGACTAATTTCCTCGAGAAAGCAACTAAGTGTTCATAAGGGGAACTAAATAATCAATAGCTACGAAGTCTCGTTTACCATTTTTTATATGTAACACTAACTATCATTATATTTTGGATTTTCCTTTTTCTTTTTTACTTACCTGTTTCGACTTCCTTTATTTTAATCAACCACTAGGATCATAGAATGTTAAAGGCAATAGAATAATCTCGGATGTCTGACGGATAAATTCATCATTCCCGTTTTTTCACTAGTCCCAAGCTAGCTAAAACGAATTCACTGTTAAGTACAAAGTAAGTTGCTAACATACTTATTAACTATGAACTCAGTCACACTTTTTCGCTCTCGACAATTATTCAATTAGACGTGATTGTGCTTATTCTTAAGTTTAATTTAGGATGACAATTAGAAGTAGTATTTATAGTTTATGTGCGTAACGCTAAGTTTGAAGAAATTGGATAAAGACTAGATCACCCACCAACCAGCATATTCTCGATAGATCCCAACCGAGTTTGACTTAGGTTATCAGGTTGAGACCCTACAGGAGAATGTTTGTAATGTAATAGCGGGATACTCCACCCTTTTAGGCTGAATTTCTTAGATTTACCGCTAAATAAACAAATACTACTCAAAGCACGCAAACATCAAAAATTTAATGATCTCATTGGTTCAATTATTCCATGTAACGACCTTTCTTCCCGGAACGTCCCAGCCTCATCAGCTAAGTGCCCAGGTTTTTTGACACCCCATGACAACCAACAACTTTTGAAGTCTTAAAGCAAGCTATTCTGAGTTCAAAATTATACTTGAGTTAGAAAAAGAAATCTTAACCATTAAATTTTCATTTATTGCTATATACTATACTACCGTCATCATTTACATGACTACAACATCGGCCACGCCTCCGACAAGATGTAGTGACTTAGTCTGACGACGGTTTCTTATTGATAACACTTACGAATGCACTTTGGCATTTATTATCTCACTATGGGCCTTGTTTTGAAGACTGCAACATCGGTTGTGAGCCGGCAAGATGCAGTAAACCTTTATCAGCCCACCGTTTATATTATTCATTTATTTTTTCATTTTTTCATCATTTTTTTATTCATTTTTTTTGCAACATATTTTCCGTAATAGAGAAAATTTCGTTTTAGAAACTCAAGTATCAGGCTGAACTAAGATGAATATTTTCATTTCCGAAAGAGCTTCTTTTTAGAAAATGTCGGTTTAAAGTTAAAGCAAAATTAAGCACGTTTATTAGTCAGGTTAAGAGCTTCTGGGAGAAAAAGCGACAAGTTACACTTATAAGCTTTTAAGATTTCCAAATAATCCTTGTTTAGCATCCTACTTGTAAATAACACTATCATTTTTCGTTCTTTGCAAATTTAAAATCCCTAATAAAAGGATCCGAGAATGCTTAGCCTAATAAACTTCCGTTTATTAAATGGTTAAGGAACAAAGCTAGGGCTCAACACGCCCGATCGAGTCAAAATTTATTCTCATTCTACCCATTAGGAAAGTCAAAACTGTGACAAAACACTTATTTTATTTTTGAATTTTTTTTAAATTTTTTTCATTTTTTTTTGTTTTTTGAAATTTTTGGTGGTAAAAACGGGATTACGTGACAACAACGGCTGCAGGCAAAATCAAATCGAAGATTCCCCCCCATACTAGAACTAAACATCGTCCTCGATGTTTAAAGGGGTACCTACGTAAATCTAAGGCCGTTTATTAAGTGTGCCAAAAGATAAAACGTTAGTCGATTAGATTAGGATATCGGGATTCCCAAAATGAAGCTGAGGATGTGAAACTCTTGTGAGTGAAGGGCAAAAACTGTGAGCACGAGAGTCTTCACAATCCGGGAAATCCTGGACATACAACACAAAACACACAAAACACGGACAAAACACGGGTAATGGAAGAGGTAAGCCTCCTCACACAAAAACACTTAAGGTCGCTATGCTTGACTCGTCCCCAAATTTATTGGTCCATGGGGAACGTCTGGAGATCTAGGACTACCAATGTTGGTACGTCCCCTCCAAAGTAGTGCTTCAAACAATGACCATTCACTTTGAAATTTGGCCTGGAGTTTTGGGATAACTCGACAGTGCCATATGGAAAAACTTAGGTTACAATGAATGGTCCACTCCAGCGGGTCTTAAGCTTGCCTGAGAAAATCTTTAATCTAGAGTTAAAGAGGAGGACTCGATCACCGACGTTGAAAACGCGATTTTTGATCTTGGAGTCATAGATTCTCTTTGTTTTCTCTTTAAAGATCAAAGAGTTTTCATAGGCATGATCATGAAGTTCATTAAGTTTGTTGAGCTGAACTTTTCTGTGATCACCCGCGGTTTTGATATCAAAGTTTGTATGCTTAAGGGCGCAGTAAGCTTTGTGCTCTAACTCAACCGGTAGATGACATGCCTTTCCATATACAAGCTTGTATGGAGTGCACCCGATGGGTGTTTTGTAAGCTGTACAGAAGGCCCATAGAGCGTCATCCAGTTTGTCCGACCAAGAGGCACGATTTTCGCCTACGGTCCTTTCAAGAATTTGTTTCAAGACATGATTGGATACCTCAACTTGCCCACTTGTTTGTGGGTGATATACGGTGGAGAGACGATGAGTGACTCCGTATTTAAGCATGACCTTTGTGAACTGGTCATTGCAAAAATGGGTTCCGCGATCACTTATGATTGCACGAGGGGCACGAATTCTGGACGAGAGAGATTAAGTAATTCAACAACTAGGGGCATCATTGGTGGGGAGCGCTTTTGCTTCAACCCATTTTGATAAGTAATCGACTGCCACAAGTATATATTTGTTCCCTCTTGAAGACAGGAACGGCCCCATAAAATCAATGCCCCAAATGTCAAAGATTTCATAAACTTAGATAGAGTTTTGTGGCATCTCATCACGTTGCGAAATTTTGCCTTGACCGTTTGACAAATGTAACATCGGAGTGACAAGTCGTGGGCATACTTTCGTAGATCGGGGGCTATAAAATCCTGAATCAATGATCTTTTTAGCGTGTGTAATTTGCACCGTAGTGTCACCGGTGGGGTCCATTATGGCAGGCTTCGTGGATTTCGAGAGGCTTCCTTGCCATGCACACACGCCGGATCACTGATCGCACATTATCTTAAACAGAAGGGTCATCCCAAAAGTAGCGTTTGACGTATCTTTGAAAAACTTTCTTATTCTATGAGACGACATCCCTTTGATACAAATTCCCACGCATGGTAGTTTGCAAAATTCGGCAAAACCATGGGCATTTCATCACCACGAAGCGTAACCATCCAAAGTGTCTCGAGAGGAAATGTTTTCCGATAATTTACTTTTCTCGAGCTCACTTTGATGGGGATTTTCAAGTCTAGAAAGGTGGTCGGCGGCGAGATTTTTTGCTTCTTTTTTATCACGGATAACAACATCAAATTCTTGGAGCAGCAAAATCCACCGGAGCAATCTTGGCTTTAGGCATCTGCTTAGCAAGCAGGTACTTGAATCCGAATGGGTCCGTATACACTATGCTCTTGGACAAGATAAGATATAGCCGGAATTTCTCGAAAGCATACACTACGGCAAGTAATTCTTTTTCCGTTGTAGTGTAATGTGCTTGAGCCTCGGACATAGTTTTGCTCGTATAGTGTATCAGCTGGAAGTGCTTGGTCTTACGTTGCCCTAGGACTGCCCCAACAGCAAAATCACTTGCATCACACATGATTTCAAAGGGCAATTCCCAATCCGGGAGCAACTAGAATTGGAGTCGGGTTAACATACTTAGGGGTTCATGCTTCGATGCATTCTTCGAGAAGATAAAAGATTTCTTTTTTCAGGAGGGGGTCATTAGGCGGGCGGATTTGGAAAAAAAATCCTGAATCCTGAATAAATCGTCGGTAGAATCCGGCGTGACCGAGAAAACTGCGAATACCCTTCACGGTAGTGGGATGAGGCAATTTTGCAATGACATCAACTTTTGATTTATCAACCTCAATCCCGGACTTAGAAATCTTATGGCCAAGGACTATGCCTTCCTTGACCATAAAGTGGCATTTTTCCCAATTTAGCACAAGATTGGTGTCTTCACACCTTTGGAGCATTTTGTCTAAATGGGAAAGGCAAGAGGAGAAAGAATCACCGAAAACCGAGAAATCATCCATGAAGACTTCCATGGTTTTCTCAATCATATCGTGAAAGATTGCAACCATACACCTTTGGAACGTGCCCGGTGCATTGCATAACCCAAAAGGCATGCGACGATAGGCAAATGTCCCGTAAGGGCAGGTGAAGGTAGTCTTCTCTTGATCAAGTGGGTCAATTGGGATCTGAAAGTAGCCGGAGAATCCGTCCAAAAAGCAATAGTACTCATTTCCGGCTAATCTTTCAAGCATCTGATCCATAAATGGCAACGGGAAATGGTCTTTACGAGTTGCATCATTGAGTTTTCGGTAATCGATGCAAACTCGCCATCCCGTAACCAACCTAGTGGGTATTAATTCATTTTCTTCATTTTTCACCACGGTTATGCCTCCCTTCTTAGGGACACAATGAACCGGGCTTACCCAGGGACTGTCAGAGATAGGGTAAATTAACCCGGCATCAAGAAGTTTGATAACTTCTTGCTTAATAACCTCATGGATTTTGGGGTTAACTCTTCTCTGATGTTGAACTACGGGTTTGGCATTTTCCTCCATCAAAATCTTATGGGTGCAAAACTGTGGATCTATCCCCTTAATATCAGAAATCTTCCAAGCTATGGCATGTTTGTGTGACTTAAGAACCTTGATCAGGGCGGTTTTATCCTCATCTTTTAAGTTTTTAGCGATTATGACGGGTAATTTGTCATCACCCTCCAAAAACGCATACTCAAGATGGGATGGTAAGTCTTTGAGTTCAAGGTCGGGAGGATCTTCACATGAAGATTTAATCTTTTCAGGCACATTAATTTCACAAACTGGCGACGGAGGGAGATTTGGGTCATTATTGATCACACTTAACAATTCCTCAAGGTAAACAGTATCTCCCTCAGAATCATAGATGCCGTCAACACCCGGTGGTATTGAATCATCATGTTCAAGAAATTCATCGATCTCTTCCATTAGAAAATCACTTCCTCCGAAGGGAGTGAAAGATGGAGAGCGAGAATCGATCATAAGGTCCGAAGGGGAAGTGGGATTGCCACTTTCAGAAATTTCAAGTACTTCTTGAACATATTCTTCACAAGCAATGTCAATAACATCGACTCGGTTAACCGATTCAATGATATTGTAGGAGAAAGTCTTAGTATCACCAACTTTGAAGGTCACGGATTGGTCATCATGTCTAAGGGTCATTTGTTCACCGTGAACATCTATTAAGGCACGTGCCGTCCTCAAGAAAGGTCTTCCTAAGATTAGGGGAACCCGAGGATCGGCAACGTAATCAACGACCACAAAATCGGCAGGAAAGAAGAACGTTCCAACTTTCACGAAAACATCCTCGGCGATGCCGGTTGGAGTAGAAATCGTTCGGTCGGCAAGTTCAAGTATCATTCGGGTTTTGGTCAAAGCTGGGAGACTTAGTTCTTTCCAAATGGAGAGAGGCATTAGGTTGATGCTTGCACCGAGATCGGCCAAGGCTAAGCATTCATTCATCTCATAAGAAATCTACCGGGGTCTCCAAGTTTCTCGGGAAACTTTTTTAGGATAACCACCGAGCAATTCTCGTTTACCGATGTCTTTGTCAACTCAATTATCTTATCCTTGTCATTGAGGAGCTTTCTAAACATTGGTGCAAATTTGGGCATTGTAGGGTAGAGCATCCGCTGAAACTTAGCTCGAATGGAGATTCCGAAAAATCTCCATAAATTTTGAAGCTAGAAGATCATCTTTTTCACGGAACTTTGTCTTTGTTGGTCCCTTGAAGGATACGGCAAGGTTTGGCTAGTCTTTGGAACCAACAAGGGGTTTCATGAGTTTTGGACCACCGGAGGTTGGATGTTTTCGGTGCTTGGTTGCACCGTATCCTTTGTCACCTCGGGTTCATTTCCGTCTCTTTAGGAAGAGAAGAAGTTGAGTCCATTATAGGAAACACCACTTCGGGTAGTGATTGCTTTCACATCACCTTTCGGGTTAGCAATGGTGTTGCTTGGAAGAGAACCCGAGCCCGACGTAGGATGCAGTATACTATGTACGAATTGTGTGATCAGTCCGTTATATTTGCCATTTAATTTTGCATATTTTGCATAACCGCGTCATTAGCTTTGACGTAGTGATCAAAATCGGATTTAGATACACTTGGTGTTGGATTAGCTGGAGCGGGAGCTTGGTATGGTGGGGCTTGAAAAGTCGGGGGTTGATTTATCTGAGGCTGGTAAACTTGTCCTTGATTGAAATTACTACCTCGATTTTGGTTCAAATTGTTTCCCCGATTTTGGTGAATTGATCCCGATCTGGTTGTTTGATGGTTTTTGCAGTAGGAGGAAAACCGGGAGGGTCGAATTTGGTTAGCAACGCATCTGAGGTCGGTAACTGGCATTCCCGTGGTTGTAGTTAACTGAGGCGCTTGTGACACGGTATCTTGAATATTACTCACGATAGACCTTGGTGGCTGGCCAATTTTGTAAGAGTGGACCACTTTCCCCGCTAGTTACCAGACTTTGCTCGATTCGCCTTACGGAAGCGGGAGCTGGGAGTTTGTTTTTCTTATCGAGATCAATGCTCTAACCATATCATTTAGCTCTGCTTAACATCCGGAGGAAACTGCGGGGGTAGAAGAGCTTCTTACTCACTTTGGAAACAGGCGTTGCTTCGTGAAATGACGAACTGTGGATTTGCTCTCGATATTTTTAGGCATTCTCGAGGCATTTTATACAAAAAGATTACACCCGCAGCGGAGTTCAATGAATCTTGATAATTGGAATTTAGGGCATTATAGATATGTATCAGAGTTGATGCAATTCGTGAAACCCATGATTGCGGGCATCCCCTAAGAAATCATTGAATCGGTCCCATGCCTCGTAATACATTTCATCAAATTTTTGTTTAAAGCTCGTGATTTTTTCATTCGAAGATTGTCGTTTTAGTGGGGGGGGAATGAATTTGTTAATGAATTTCGAAACAAGGATCATCCCATGTAAGAATCGATCGAGGGGCTCTTTTTTCAAGCCAAATCCGGGCTGTCTCCCCTCAGGGAAAATGGGAAAGCATAAGCTTAAGCCGACGTACTCGGGGACGTTTCCTGAAACTTCTCGTAGAGTGATCTTGTTGAAAATATCGGATGTGGGCATATGGGACGTTCTTTTAATCGTGTTCCAAAAAAATTGCTGTGTTTTAAAGACAAGATTAAGTAGACCATGGCTTGATCTCAAAGTTGTTCGCGGGTAATTTCGGGAATCAACGATCGCATCCTCGTATCCCTTCGTGGGTGCTTCGAGCAATTGCGCCATAGTTCGATTATCGTCCATCGTAACTATGGGAGGATTGAAAGTTTCTTGATTGTTATTTGGTTTCTCAAGATTTGGTGATTCAACAGAAGTTTGTCGGACTTGTGGTTGTCGACGTCTACGGGCTTGAGAACGAGTGCGCATGCACAAAATAGAAATATAAAAAGAAAATTTACACTAATTTTTTTGGTTTTTCAATGATTTATTCACAATGATTTTAACGGACAATGAGATAAGACAACTTCAACCAAATAATCTACTTACTTCACGGTAGCTCTCAAAAAGATAAACGCACAGGTGAGCGGAGGAGTAGGAATAGCGCGAAGCTTATTTCTCCTTTCGGGTCGTAGTTCCTCGGAACAACCCTCCTTATACCCACTTTATAGTTTGTTTAACTTTTCAAGGTGAGCCGTACGTCGTAAGAGACACAAATGACAAGTTTTTAAATCTTTTGTTCGAGTTGGGAACCAACAAGTTCACCGGAAGTTATTATGATAATACCTCAGTTGAGAATATTATATTTTGGTATTTTACCAATTTGTGAATTTTATTTCTTTTTTTTATGGACAATGTTTTTATATTTTTGGTTTTTTTCTTTGGTTTTTATCTGATAATTATACTAATAAAAGAAAATGAAAAATATTTTTGTATTTTTTATGTTTTTTATAAAAGAAAATATTCACAGATTCAAACACAATTTGTCAAACGTAACGATAATCGTTTTCACAGCCTCCCCGGCAGCGGCGCCAAAAATTGATTGGTTAATTTTATACTAAATATATAATATATGATAAAATATAAAATATATATAAGTCTAAAAATCAACAAGATCAATAATACCGAGAAGTAGTATAGAATGTTCCCGGGTCGTTTATCCCCAACGAGGCTGGACTGGAGAATCGATACAGTCGAAAGATTGGAGTTTGAATGAGAAAAATGATTTGAGAGTGTGGAAAGTTAAATTAAACAATAACAAACAAAAACGTTTAAGAAAAACCTAAAAATTATGAAATTAAACTAGAAAACGAGAGCACGAATCCCGAACAAAGGGGGAAAAACCTAAAATCTTCAAAATTAACCCTACGAAGAAATTTTTGCTTCTAAACTACTCTAGGGGACAAATAACGAAGAATGAAAAAGACTAGACTGAAAACGGAGTTCGTTTGACCCAAAAACGAGTCAACACAAAAAACGCACCCGGACCCGTTCTTTAAAAAGCAAAAAATTGTAAAAATGACCCTACGAAAATTTTTATATTTTTCCTACGAACTATATGACAAAATAAAATTTTCTAAAAAAGAAAAATATTTTTTTGATAATTTTTGTATTTTTTATGAATTTTTAAAACTTTTAACTAAATTAATTTATAAAAAATACTAAATGACTTCGAAAAATTCTGAAATTTTTACTAAAAATACTAGACACTTTAACAATCCTACGAAAAATAAGAAACCTAAAGATTGCTTATAAATAAGCCCTCAAATAAGCTGTAACAGCTTATACACTACAAAGCCCAAAATGTGTATAAGTACCAAGGCCCTTGGGACTATAACAGAAAAGTCCCAAGGGCGCAGCGGTATGTGTGTGTACAAAAGAGAGGTGTACGAGGGTTGAGACCCGGGTTCGAGTCTTGCTCACCCGGGTCACCCCTTGTCTCCTTTCTTTTTTTTTTGGAAAAACTTTGTGAAGCAAAGTTGTTAAGCTCGTGGGGCTTAACAACTTTCTCAACTACAACTTTTTATGAAAAGCTATAAATAAGCTTAAAAACAGCTTAAAAATGACAGAATGCTAAAATAAGCTTAAGGGCTTTGAAAAGCTAAGTCATTTGGCTTTTGAGGACAAATAAGCTAAGTCTTGGACAAAATAAGCTTAATGAACTATCTAAACCTAACCTAGATAAGCTCTAAAAGACTAAATGTGAACAACTAAATAAGCTGAAAGAGCTTATAATGACAGAAAGCTAAAACTAGCTTAAGGGCAAAAATGCTTAAGTCTTTGGACTTTTAGGACACTTAAGCTAGGTTCTAAACTGAAAATCTAAAAGGCACTAACCTACCATTCTTAAATAAGCACTAAAAAAGTAAAAAGCTAAAACTAAATAATGCTGGAAAAAGGGCTTAAGTGGCAGAATACTAAACTAAGCTTAAAAGTTAAAATGCTTAACTCTAAGGCTGTCAACACTTAAATAAGCTAAGTAAATGAAAAATAAGCAAAGTATCTTGACATACTAACCTAAAAAGCTATGAGGAGCAAAAATGAGCTTATTAAATAAGCTGAATAAGCCAGAATGAAAAATAAGCAGTCCCTATGCAAAACAGTCAAAAGGCTAATTTGAGCTTAAAAATAAGCCATCAAATAAGCTTTTCAAGGGCTGAAATTGAAGGGGCTTATCTAAGAGCTTATGGACTCTTAAAATAAGCCAAATCCTAGGACTTAAGTATACTAAAAAGCTAAGAAAAGAGGGCTTAAAATCACCCCTTTGCACCAGGGGAGATTAAGTGCTAACACAAGGGCTTATTTGACAGCTTTTTAAAAGCTGTCAAATAAGCTCAAAACTAAAAAATAAGCTTAAACAGCTTAAGTACTCTAATACATGGACTTGTGCACCAATTTTGAACTTTTAAAAACCATTAAAACCTGCTGATATTTAATAGTGAAAAAGGCTTTTTAGTTTTTTAAAATTTTGACACTTAACAACTTGGTGGATTTGACTCCAAAGAGTCAAATGACACAAAGGGTGTGGACAGCTTGAATTAAACACTCTAAAACACACTTTTTTGACACTTAAACTCAAACATACAATGGCTTATTCAAATAAGCCATTGTATACCTTTTAGTTACCACAGCTTTGAAAATGACTTAGAAAACTTTTGGAAAACAATTTTAAAACTTAAAAACTTTTAAAAACAGACTTAGATGAGCTTAATACTTAAGCTCAATCTAAGTTTGTGACCACAACCCATTCAAAAGCATTTTTGACCCGTTTTTATGCTTAACCCAAACACTCCCTTAATTTTGAAAAATGGTTTTAAAACCTATAAAGACTAAGTTAAACTGAAATTTTTAAAAGACTAATAACACTTAAGCTATATTAAACAGCAAAGAGGTAAAAAGCAGCACTCATAAGCACTTAAAAATGAGACAATAAGCTAGACAGAATGAGCTAATTTTAGACAGTTTTCATCAAAGTGCATAGAAATGAAAGGAAAGGTACTAACAAGCATACTTTAGCATTAATGAGTACAAATAAGCACATAGACATTAATAACCCTGAATAAGCTAATTAGCGATGCACAGTAACAAGAGACTTAAACTTACCAAAGTCCAAATGCATAGGTACTTAAATCTAATCCTAAACCCCCTAGTCCTTTGTAGCTCTGATTACACTCAAAACCCAAGGTTTCTTCTAGGTTTAAACCTTCTTCATAGCTTATCAATGAAACTTTATAAATAAATGAATTATGTAGAGACAAAATTTTAAAAGAGAACTTAACAGTTTTTCATTAAACTATTCCAACAGAAGTACATGGCTTTTGACAGCATTTAAAATTACAAATGATGACAAATTACTTGAAAACTTTTAAAAAACATAAACGTAAACTCCATAAGAAGAAAACTAGATATCTTGGCACTTCTGTCTCTGCTTTTATAGGCCAGAACACTGTCTTGTTGTGTTACTTGTGAGAGGGGAAGAAAAAGCTTTAATCTTAGCCCTTTAATTTCATCAAAAATCAATCATCATAGCCGTTGGATTAGTCATGGAGAAGTGTGGGATTGCCAAATGGGATTAGGGGTTTATGGAAGGATGGGGAAAGGTTAACCATTGGATTGATATGGTTTGCAAGGATAAAAGAAGGATGTAAAACCCGTGAGGGTGGTTTGGGGATTGAAAAGGCAGAAACAAGTTATAAAGAGGTAAGGGGTGACAGGGAAAGGGTTTATGGAATTGGCACATTTGGTCCTCGATGTTGTGTGTGGTTGTTGCACCCATGGTCCTTGTGTTTTAAAGGGTTTTGGGATTTGGCAAAACAACCCCCAAGGGTTATATAACCCTTTAGCACCGTATCGTCACTTATGGTAAAAGGGTTGTTACAACTTAGGGGACTTTGCAGTTTCACCCTTTGTAGTTAAACTTTTCCACATTGGCAGCTTGGGCCCTTCTCTTATTCCTGTAAATAATCTTAGGGAATTGGGCAATTTCATCCCTATAGTTATAATATTTTTTTCTTCTTTGACTTCCTTTTGACTTGGCCAGGTTTGGTGTTGACTTGACTTTGACCAATTGACTTTTCTGTTGACTTTTTGACTTGATTGACTTTTCGGTTTCAATTTGGCTTTGTCTTTCACAGTCTTTTCCATTCCATGTTCGGTTTGCCGTTTTGACTTCGTTTTTCGTCCTTTTGTGTGATATCCATTCCTGCACAACACAATTAGCAAAACAAGCGTATATTTGGCATTTTAAGTCCGTTTTTGGTTATTTTAGCTCGTTTTTAAAGGAAAAAGGTATGTGTAATTAAGCACATACCAAAGTTAATGAGCTGAGAGCGATTCCCTGTCATGTGTTTTGAACATCCAGAGTCCAGATACCAGAGTACAATCTGGACAACCTGCCAAGACAAGAGAAGAAGACGATGGAATATCTGTTGCATTGGATCCCCAAGCTTGATTGGGTTCCTAGTGGTTAGCATTCTTAGATTCTACAATCTTAGCTATTTTACTCGAACCTATGTTTTTAACATTTTTGGGTTTCCTGCTATAGACTTTTATCTCTGATTTTTGTATTTCATCTGAGTGGGAAGTGGTATGCTTAGGAGGCACTACGTTAGTTGAGGTGATCCTAGTTAAAGGGCACGAGTTACCAACTATAGTAAAGGTTCTACCTGTTGGTTTCCACTTAAATCCTACTTCAGTGAATACCATGACCGCTCTAGTTTCCAAATTAGTTTTTTATGTTTGCTTTAGCAATTCAGTACGTTTATTCCCATTTGGCCGACCAAGACAAGAAGACGATTTAAGCATGACACCCATCAAACATAGATTTATTACAAGTAGCATGGAGAATTTCAGAATTCGCATTTGACAGTGAATGCTTAACATCAACATCACAAATAGGTTTAATAACATGATTTGTTTTATTAACTTTCCTAACTTGGGCTTCTACTTTATTCTTCTTGTTCCTACTTGGTGTTTGCGAGATCCTATCATTCTTTTTATTGTCTGGAGGCTTTGATCCGTAATTACTAGTAGAACACTTCACTTCTGTTGAAGACAACACAAGTGTGTTAGAATCTGATGTATTAGAAGACTCTACCTGTTTAATGTTGCTTGAGGAAGTGAGAGGTTCAGCAAACCTAACTTTATTGACTTTGTTCATGGGTAAGACAACAACCTTCTTAGTACTAGGTGTTACCGTAATAGGGCACGTATCTTGAACATATTCAAGCAACTCCTGAATTCTTGTGGCATACTTACAAGCAAAGTCTAACTCTCTATCTAAAGGTTGTTTTGCTTTAGCTTGTTCGACTAATTCCCAAATAGTATTAGCTTGTTCTTGAGTGTATCTAAGATAGTCTATATGAACATCCCTATTTTGTAAAAACCTAGGAGGCAATGGTACTAAATCAAGCTTGAACATGCCTGGAGCAGTAGTGGTGACAGAAGGCGTGTGTACAACATTTTCAACAATTTCTTTCCCTTTTAATTTTCGTAAATCATTTTTCAATGATGTTATCACAGAAACCTTGTCTTAAATTTGAGTTTTTAAATCCTCATTTTCCACAGATTTTAAGTTTAGTATGTTAATTAAAGAGTCACATTGTTCTTTATGACGAACACGTGTCTGTTTGATTGAGTCAAACTGATATTTAAAAACCTGTTTCACATGATTAATTTCATTACAAATACGTTCATTCTCAAAAAGTAATTTTGCCACACTATTTTCTAGTTCCTTATTTATGGGCTCAAGATCATATTTATCAGGATTAACGTTCTCTTCCTTAGTATTCTTACTCAAAGATTTGATGGTATCCTTCAACTTACAAATGGTCGTGTCTTTATCTTGTAGCCGAGCTTACAAATCATTGATTTCAAAATATTTTTGAATTTCAACAGCATTTTTATTAACGCAATATTCATCGTTTTGAAAAACTTCTTGCTGTAATTACATTGATGCTTCGAGAGAAATACAATGTTTTTCAAGTTGTGAATAATTTTTCAAAAAATCATTATAAGCTTGTTTTGATTTGGAAAGCTCAGCATCAAGATTCAAACACTTTTCACACGAATCACACTTTTGCATTTTCATATTCACAAAATCATTATTCAAAGACATATAATTCATCACAGTTAACATTACAACTTGAGACGTGATTTTTTTAAGAGTCGATCATTTTCCAAAAGAATTTATTTCTTAGAAATTTCCAAACATTGTTTATCAACTGAAGACTGTTAAACAGCCGCGTCTATTTGGTCAAAAACTGTTTGTACTTCCGTTATTTCATTTAGAAGATCTTTATCAAACACATTGAAGATGTCTTTTAAAGATTTTAGAAATGGAATAATTTTATTGTTAAAAATAGTTTTTGTATGCTCAAACCCCCATTCACCTTCTTTAAGAGCATTAGGTGTTGTCCTCTTCTTCACCACTGAGTCAAACTGGGTGAGGTGGAATTTAAGCTTTTTAAGGCTTGCATTCACCAAACTCACTTTAGGTAGTTCACTGGGAACATCCACTATGACATGTGGTATGTAAGGAGGTTCAATGGTTGGATTGAGTATATGAAACCAAAAAGCTTGTGCAGCCGATAATTCTTGTTGTGGAGAAAAACGGTTTTCAAAATCTTCAGTTAGTCTATTTAATTTTTCATAATCGATAGGTTTATAAGAAATTTTCTTTGCAATAACTTCAGGATCATTTGCTTTTTCAGACATTTTTGTTAGACTCGCTTCTTCTAAAATCAATGTTTCTTCATCATCAATCATAGGCATAGCCACATGTGCATTAGACATAACAACACCATCATACAAGGTTGGTTTTATCCGTTGAGCTTTTCTAAGATACAACGGATTTTGATAACCTAGAGCTTGTTTCTGTGTGTTATCATAAAATGCTTGTGGCTTAGTTAACATCTACACTGTTTGAGCAGATTGATCCACTTTACAAATAATATTATCAAGTTCCTTAATTATTGCTTTTCCCAAAACATTTTTCATTTCTATATATTTATTCTCTTTTTCTTGGATTCATTTTTTGAAAACTGTAAAAATTTTGCATACAAATTCCTTTTCATTATTTGTTTAAAAGATTTTGCTCATGAGTCAACTTGTTCTTGAGTGCAAGTTTTTCACTCTTATCATATCAGCCAGTTGAGAATCATCATTTTTTTCATGACTGCTTTAAAATCAATATTAAGACGCTGTTCAAATATTTTTTGACCCCTTCCTTATATCTCTCAAGCTCAGCGTTATTGTTTCATTATCTGTTCCTTATTAGCCTTCCTAATTATTTAGTGATTAACATTTGTTCGACATTTGTTCAATCACAGATACAATCATTGAATCTTGTTGTTCGCTGCAAGATTAGTAATCTGAACAGTTTGCTAGTTTGTTGCTTCCAATATTTAAGAGATATGAATGATATTGCTATCACTAGATATCTCATTATCTGTAAAATCCACAACTGGTGATTGTTCAAAATCCTGCAATGCATGCACACTTTGATTATCCATATCATTCAGATAGGTTTCAAAATTAGGTACCTCTGAGATAACGTTAGAACCATAATTGGAAATGTTGGCCATAAGAACCGCTTGTACAGACGAGAGATCATCACAGTCAGAATCATAAGTATCGAGATCCTCAGTCTGGCAAGCAACATTGTAAGGAATGATTGTTTAAGCTTGACATGCTGGAATTCCCGGATCTGTAAGAAATGTGAGTTGCTCCTCATCTAATATTTTTCCACCTTCCTGAGCTTCTGCTAACATAGCTTTCTCCTTATACCACGTTGCATTCCTTGGTCACTTAGACTGAGTGCATTACCTAGCCATAAGTCCTTCACCTTGGCAGTTGTAGCATTTAACAACTCTTGACTGTCTACTTGTAGTATTTCCCCTTGAACTAGTAGCATTGCCCTTATACGTAGTACCAGAATAATTTTCCCCTTGTCTCCCCTGAACTTGTTGTACTGTAACCCTGCCGTCTTGAATAGTGGCTTGGTTTCTTGGATTAGAGGAAGTTCTGAGTTGATTATTAGTAGAAGGGAACCTTGAAGAAGCTATAGTGGTTAGAAAAGCCATTGCTTTATTGAGACAAGCAATTGGATCATCTCCAAGAGAAAACACAGGAACAGCAAAACCTGAGTCTACAAACGGTGACTTAGTCATAAGTTGTGTAGGAGCTTGAGGTGATTGATAAGTAACTTGTAGAATTCCTTGTGGAACAGTTGAGGTTTGATAATTCATTTCAGACTGAAATGTATGTGATGGTGGAATGGATAAATGATTGAATTGAGTTTGTTATGGATAATGAGATGAGTAATGTTGATTGGGTTGAATTGATCCATGTTGTGATGGTGAAAATTGTTGGTGAAGTTAAGGATTATTGTAAGAAGACTGATAAGTGTTGAAGTGAGGTGGTGTCATTTGCTGATTTGCAACAAATGCAAGTGGATCTTGATTGCGTTCAC
>BQNB010086974.1:0-28043 GCA_026074375.1 Tanacetum coccineum
ACATCTTGGATTTCATACATCCAAATGACATGCCTCACCTTCACAACATGTTTTGTCAATGTTGTAGTACCACTAGGCATAAAATTCACATGCTTTGGAACCGGGTCAACTACATGTTCTTCTACATCCGACACCACCTAAAATCTTCATCCAACCCACATACTTTACGCACTAGACACCGTGGTGTCTCTTCTTACCCTACGTATTATATGGGAAAATTTATATTTTCTCCCAAGATTTAGAATCTTTATTGCTTTTCATTTTCTAGTTTATTTTTCATTTTTTTTATGCTAGGTCATGTTGGCTAAATGCCCAATTTTATGTTATTTCCCTTATAATGGAATTAACATTATTACTTGTTGTGTTATGACAATGGTGGTTGTTTAATGCTTATATATATGCATGTGTTGTTGCTATATATATATTTGCTTGTCTACTAACTTTGTTTTGTAGCACGCCTCCTCCATAGCTCGATTCCTTGGTGCCCCAAGCAAAGGGGAGCATACACCGAGGGGGAGCATTTGCAAATTCGTCTTTATTTTTACTTTGCATTCACCACAAAGTTACTTAGCATTCATCAAAATATGACTTGCAAGCCGCGCCTCTACAACACTTTTTGCTTTGACAAAATGGGGGAGAAGATATGTAAACTCAACCACTAAATACTTATTCAGTAACTTATAGTGCATATGAGTTTATATTTTGTCATCATCAAAAAAGGGGAGATTGTTAATACAAATATTCGTGTAAAAAGATATTTACATTTAATGATCTTCATGTTTTGATAATAACAAATATAATGTCATACTACGTAAAAGTTTACGTAAACAAGTTATTTAGTCGTAAGTTTACTTGACGACGACAAATCACTTAAGGTATGAATATGACATTATTAAACGTAGTTAATGATCAAAGAAAAATATTTTCTATTGCACTTAAACTTAATCATTTGCATAAACCTTTCTAAAAAACAAATGATTTTAAGTAAAAACATGATTATCTATAAGCTAGTTATATTAATCATGTAAGACAAAATAGGATTAACCATAAGTGGAAACAATCTTTTCAAATCTATCCAAATCTAGAAAATCTTTCCTTATTTATGTTAAGAAATATTTTCATTCTAGAAGAATCTAATAAATCTGATTTTTAAGGTACACAAAAATATTTTGTTAAGATTTTGTGGTTAATCACAAAGACAAAATATGTCCCAAGCCTGGCAAACCTCAACACTACGGATCCGCAAAACCAAAGACGAGATCCAGGAAATGGTGGATCTGTAATCATGCTGCCACTAGTCTAGACCAAATTTGAATTTCAAATGTTGGCTATAAATACCAACCTCATGTCTTTATTTTAAACAACTATTTCCAATATTTTTCTTTCTATCCTTTTCATTTTCATATATTCTTTTATCATTATACTTGTTTCATAATCTATTACAAGTGATCAAATCATTCCACTCTTTAGTGAATAAAACAAATGAAGACGTAAAGCTTCAAGTGTTATTAGTTTTGTTGTGTCATCACGTGTGTGATATCTATCTATCTTGTATTTCATATGTTACGTGTTGTGAGTTGTAAGTTGTGTGTTGTGTAGTTGTGTATATCATGTGTATGATAGGTTAGTATTTTAGGCCTTAAAATACTTAGTGTGTTAGATTGGTTCTATCTTGAAGTAGAACTCGGTATTTAGCTTAGTATCGGAAAAAGTGTAAGCGACATGTACGATTTTCTCCGCCTAAAGGGAGCTTGTTGACATAGTGAAGAAAACTCTCAAGTTGGGAACTTGGGGAGTGGAGTAGGGCGAAGAGGAGATTCGTAGTTGAACCACTATAAATTATTGTGTCATCGATTTGATCTTTCCTATCTTTACTCATTTATATTCCGCATTTACTTATTCATTTATTACGTCGCTATCATATACACTTGTGTATATCTCTTGACTTCACATAAGTAGACAATCTAAGTATTAATTTTATTTTTTTTTTTTTTTTTAAATGATAAAACTATTTAACCCCCCTTATAGTTTCCACAATGATAAATTCTTCAAGATATGGCTTCTGAACAATTTTGTTCAGGACTCGAGCTTCAACTTATGACTCCTGGAACTATCAGTTCAGGACTCGCGCAAAATCCATCTTCCTCAACAGCTTATGTTCCACCAACAAAGAAATATTAGGATATCCTATTTCAACCCATGTTTGATGAATACTTTCAGCCATCACCAAGTATTGTATCCTGTGTGCTTCTCGCTGAAACTCCAACCCCTGCTGATACAACTAGTACACCTTCCTCAACTTCCATTGATCAAATTGCACTACTGCTAGTACTTCATCAACATCACATGAAACACAATCCCTAGTCATTTCTGACGATGTTGAAGAATAGTTACAACCTACACAGTTTGATAATGATCCCATTCAAGATATTCTCACTTTAGAACCGAGCTCTTAAGAATCATCATCAAATGTGCATCCAGCCAACCCACCTTTTGAACATCTCAGCAAATGGACAATGGATCATCCTTTGGAAAATGTGATTAGAAATCCTTCTCGACCAGTCTCTACAAGACGTTAACTTTAAACTGATGCCATGTGGTGATACTTTGATGCTTTCCTCACTTCAGTCGAATACAAGAATTATAAAGAAGCATTGCTAGAATCTTCATGGATCAAAGAGATGCAAGAAGAAATACATGAGTTTGAACGTCTGCAAGTTTGAGAATTAGTACAATGACCAAATTATATCATGTTGATTAACCTAAAGAGGATTTTCAAGGTCAAACTCGATGGAATTGAGGGCGTATTGAAAAACAAGGCAAGTTTAATAGCTAAAGGCTTTCATCAGGAGGAGGAAATTAATTTTGAAGCATCTTTCACACCAGTTGCACGCATAGAGGCAATCCAAATCTTTGTTGCAATTGCCGCCCACAAAAACATGACAGTCTACCAAATGGATGTCAAGACTGCATTTTTAAACGACGAGCTTCGAGAAGAGGTTTATGTAAGTCAAACAGAAGGGTTTGTAGATCAATACCATCTCAACCACGTGTACAGGCTGAAAAAGGCTCTCTATGGCTTAAAGCAGGCTCCACGCGCTTGGTATGATATTCTGTCAAAGTTTCTACTCTCCCATAAGTTCTTCATAGGTGATGTCGATCCTACTTTGTTTATAAGGAAAGAAGGAAAAGATATCCTATTGGTACAAATTTACGTAGACGATATCATTTTTACTTCTACTGATCCTGCTTAGTGTGATACATTTGCTGAAATAATTTGTTCAAAATTTAAGATGTCAATGATGGGCATGTCTCTCTTTCTTGGACTACAAATTTCTCAAAGTCCTAAAGGCATCTTTCTTAACCAGTCAAAATATGCTCAAGAAATACTTAAGAAATACGGTATGGATTCTAGTAACCCGGTTGACACTCCAATGGTGGAGAGAACCAAACTAGATGAAGATCTACAGGGGATACTCATTGATCCTACTCGGTATCGAGGTATGATCGGGTCCCTCATGTATCTCGCATCTAGTAGACCTAATCTTGTATTT
The DNA here is from genome assembly GCA_026074375.1 of Tanacetum coccineum. NCBI lineage: Eukaryota > Viridiplantae > Streptophyta > Magnoliopsida > Asterales > Asteraceae > Tanacetum > Tanacetum coccineum. The sequence continues at coordinate 3,555 of BQNB010086974.1, forward strand.
GCAGTATGCACGTGTGCCCGGTATCAGGCAAAGCCTACTAAAAAGCACTTACATGCGGTAAAACGGAACTTTAGATACCTAAAAGGAACCACCAACATGGGTCTTTGGTATTTAAAAGATATCAGTATTGCACTAACCGCTTATGCATATGTTGATCACGTTGGATGTCAAGATACTAAAAGAAGTACCTCTGGCAGTGCATAGTTCTTGGGTGAAAGACTAGTCAGCTGGTCTTCAAAGAAACAAAAGAGCACTGCTATTGTCACACATCAACCCCCGAATAACAACGAATTGGGCTGGACGGAAACACGTGTCCGGGGGCGTGACGTCATAATACACATCACACAATATCAAATAAACGACCACTATATGGACGTTTGATAAAACATAACTCGTTGCTTTGATTAAAAACGAAATAAGTCTTACAATATTCTTACCAACAATGAAATATGTTAGCTGGAACATAATACAAATGCCCGGACCCAGAACATGTTTTTAAAAAAACAACGAGTATTTAAATTTAAAGAATAAATATTCTTGAAAGAAACCCAGCAATTCAGCAACATCATCAATAGCACCATCAAGAACATTCAGCTAACAACTTAGAAAACCTGCTTAAAACAATCAACATAAAGTTGGTGATCATATGTTTGAATATAGTATTAAAAGTGGACCACAAGTTCACAGTACCGACATGGACAGTTATAACAATACAAACTTCACATAAAAAGTATTTATTGTTGCGCTATAGCTCATGACACGAGCTCAATTTCAAAGAAAGCAAATTATATGCCAATCAATAATTTAACTGCCCTGAGTATCTGACCAAGAAACACCTAGTGAAATCCGACATGGTATATATCTGTTTGTTCGTGTCTCCCGAATCTAGTAAGCGCTACTTACCCGGATAGGAATAATTAGTCCTAATAGATCTATAATCAAGAATTTAATTGCCCTAGAGGTATTTGACCAATATCACCTAGTGAAATCCGACATGGTATATATTTGTTTGTTCGTGTCTCCCGAATCTAGTAAGCGCTAAATACTTACGCCGAAAGGAATATTAGGCCCAATAGATCTATTTACAACATTTCACAGCTCCACTAACCATATGGTCGTCAAGAAATTAACGGTTTTGGGCCATTAGTGTCTAATCCGCAACATAGCAAAACATAAATCATGAAAAATGTTAACGTAAAGTAACTTGCCATAGTTTAAAAACACGCAATGTTCTCACACCCTAAAGTATTAAAGTAGAAATAATAAAACTGGCTATGAAATCACCTTTAGCAAATGGTGAATAATAATCAATCGAAGAATAATATGAATGCCAAGACCCCCCCCCCCCCGATTACTCGAAAGAGAACTTTCTTGCAACCTTTGCTCCCCAAAGAAATCTGACCCCAGAACAGATATTTTGGTCCATAGATGACAACAACAGGAAAAAGGCTGAGACCTTAGCTCCAAAACCAATTTCAGCATTGACAGTGTATCCACCCAATACTCCTGTCAAGCTTGTCCCCAGAATTCTTCCAACTAAAAGTCAGGTGAAAATTAATCTTTATGTACTCACACAACTTTTTACGGAATTTGACAAAACTTGCAAAACTAGAATCACACCATCAGGTATTACAGAGGGGGAAAGAGGTTTTGAGCAAACAAAAAGATGTTACCTCACTGAAGTTATTCCATTTTTCAAAACTCTTAAAGAACACTTTGTTGGAGTACAAACAGCCCTCTTTAAAGAAGTTAAAGAAATGAAAGAAATTTTTGATCAAATGAATAACGAAGTGGACAAGAATACTGTAGACAAGCAATGTGCTGAAATTGAAAAGAAAAACCTTCTCATTGAAAATGAGAATCTGATTGTTAATTGCTTGTCGACTCAACTGCTGTATGATGTGGAAAGATCACGTTGTCTAGATCTTGAAACTGACATGTCGAACGTTCATGATGAGTCAAAACTTATTTCAAAACTTAAAAGGGAATACCTAAATTTGCAATTAAAGTATCAACATCTTCAAGAAAGTTTTGATAATAAAAATTCACAAGCATCACAGGAAGCTCCTGATTTTAACTCATTCTTTAAGATCAAGAATCTCGAACATCAGATTCAAGAAAAAGATAACGTGATTAGACACTTGAAAGATCTAGTCGCTAATGTGAATGACAGAAGTCGTGAGCCTTATAATGCTGTAGATGTCACTGCTCTTATTGAACAAAATGATTGCGATAGAGTAGAACTAGAAAAGGTCAAACAACATTACAAGGAAATGTATGACTCAATTAAGATCAATGGTGCTCACACAAGTGAAAAGACATCTACCATGTTGAATGATATTAAGAGTCTAAAAGCTTAATTGCGAAGCCAAGAGCCTTGTTTAACTAGTGACTATGTCAAACCAAAAGTTCTTGCTCCTGGCATGTATGCCATTGACGTTAAACCCATCCATCATCCCCTTAAGAACAATAGGAGTGCTCATTTAAACTATATCAGCCATCTTAAGGAGAGTGTAGAAACGGTTAGGGAGATTGTAGAGGAAGCTAGAGTAGTTAAACCACTGGATAGTTCACTTAACTATGCTTGCCGATACACTAAGTTATCTCAGGAATTGTTAGAATGTGTGATTGGCACTTGCCCAAAAAGTTTCAATGAAAGAGATAACAAGGCTCCCTCTACCCCTGTTACTAGGAAAAAGCAAGTTACGTTTAGTGATAAACCAGGAACTTCTTCTAGTAACGCACAGAAACACAAAGTTCACCAGAGAGTTCAACTAACTAATATCCCTGTGCTTCCCTCTACAGGAGTAAACGATTCCACTGAAGCAAGCGGGTCAAAGCCTAGAAGCAATACAAAGAAAAATAGGATCCTGCCTGCTAAGAAGGAGAATAAGAAGGAAGTAGAAGTACGCCTTAGGACAAATAAGTCAGTTTGGACAAAAGTGAATCGGGTTGATTCTAGCATTAGCTCTAAGCGTGTTGTAATTAATTCGAATTCTGAATCTGTAAACTCTGCAAGTCATGGAATGTGTGTTGTTAATATCTTGAATTCTGTTCATGAAATGTGTGTTGTTAATATTTTGAGCTCTGTGAATGCTACCCCCACTGTTAAAATTGTCTTGAATAACGGGAAGCAGATCTGGAAACCAAAAGGCAAACTGTCTGATAACAGTTTAAACAAGACCAAGCAGATCTGGAAACCAAAAGGCAAACTATCTGATAACAGTTTGAACAAGACCAAGCAGGTTTGGAAAGCAACGGGAAAACTCTTTGCTAATGTTGGTTTCAATGGAGATCAACAGGAAAGAAAGGTCGCCTTAGGAAACCTTATTTGTGGGTTATCATGGAGACCACAGTGAAAGAAATTTGCCTTAGGCGACCTGTTGCCCTTTTACTAAGCTTTTGTGCAATGTTCTTTCATAACAGCTAACAACAGGACCCCTACACAAATGGGAATCCGAAATTTCAAACCCTCCAAATTTGACTGTTTTCAAATGCAGGTGGTACAGATCATCCTTCGGTATCTGGACTCAAGCTGTTCAAAACTCGATTTAGAGGAAGAAATGAATGGTCTCCTGTTACACAAACAGTTTCAGGGACCGAGCGATTAATGATGTTTGACAAAACAGTTCAAGCCCACGTTCATTCATCAAATGATGTCTGCTCAAATCAGTTAGGCCTTGGCTCCTCAAGGTCTTAAGAGGTTTGTTCACCAGCAGTTCAAAGCCTCGGTCTTCATTGAAAAGACGTTTAAACAATCAGTTCAACCTCCTGTTTTCAAATGTCTCAAAGGGCGTCTGCTGGCATCTCTTCAGGCCCCGTTCCTTAAAGAGAAGAAAGGTGTACGCTTCAGTGCGCTTTATCTTCAACAGAAGAGAAATCTTCTTGTTCTTGATCAGTCTCATCAACAAGTTTCAGTCGTTAAGTGGATCAACGTAGATCAGCTGGTATCCTAATTTACTAGATCAAAAATGGCAATCACATATGCAATTTTTGAAGGGGAGAATAGTGAATCTAATGTGATCAACACGGTTAAACTTGGTCTCTCAATGTGTATGAAACGATCGAATGTGAAAGAGATGTGAAAAAGAAGAGATGAACATATCCTTCATTGCTCGGAGTGGTTACAAATTAGAAAGGGAAACCTTCTCTTGGATCTACAGAAGTTGCAAATGAAATGGATGATTATGAGTACAATCTATAACAAGGTACTCGAAGTTTCTCAAGCATATGGTCAAGCACATGTTAACAGAGTGGCTATTCGTGAACCTGCTCCATAGACCACCAGAAAACTCCCAGTAGTTGAAGTTAAGGGGAAAGGCAGTGCTACAGATGTACAAGCTGCAAAGTCACTTCTGGAACTGCATAAGCCAAAGAAACAACGTACCATGGATTAATGCATATTCCAGAGGTGGATTATAGCATCTCAGGATGAAACTATTGGACCTTCTGTACATCCTGAGGATGCTACATCCACAAAGATGGTTCGTGAAACTCTATCTCATGCAGATGCTGAATCTGGTGGTAATTCAAAAAAGATAAACAGTGAGACTGATACTGAAATTCTAAATTTTGGTGACGAACAAGGTTAGGATGCGTCTAAAAACAGTGGCTCTGAAGGAATGAACCATTGAACTTGATGAATACCAGGTTGGTTCAAACTCTAAACAAAGTCATGGGGCTCTTGCTGGACCAAACCCTGAGCACATGCAAGATGTCTTCCTTGCTACTAATTACCCTAAGGGAGGAGCCAGTTCAGGACCCGAGCCTTTCATGATGACCCCTGGACAACTCAATTTAGGGCTCGCCCCATCACATGTGCCTGCAACTACAAACATTCCACCGACAGATAAAGATCTGGGAGATTATATTCAACCGATGTTCGATGAATAACTTTGAGCAATCTACAGAATGTGAACCAGTACCTACGGCTTACTGTTGTTAACGCGCCTACTTGTTTCTACTCGAATACATCTGTTTCTACACGATTGCTCAAGATTGCACCTTCTACAACTCATTCATGTCATCCTTACCAAGTGATCCTCCAGTCTTTCTCAAGGTGTTACTGCTGGAACAACTATCGAAGACACGCTGTAATTACTCAATCTGACACTTCATCCCGCAGTTAAAACCCTGTTGCTGGAGTACCTAGTTTTGCACCAGTCAACATCAGGGATGTTCCTTTAGCTAACCAACCAAGTGAATCATAACCAAGGATCATCTCAGAAAATAGACCAAGGATCTCCCTCTTGATAATAACGTTGGCAATCCTTCTCATCCGGTATCCACCAGATAAAAACTGTTAGCTTCGTATGCTTTGTGGTGCTCAGTTACCATACCGTCAGTCAAAAGTCGAAACCAAAGATCTTCAAAATGGCCTGTGAATGTATTGTAAGAATAGCTAGTTTAAAGTCTATTGCAAGACGAAATTCACGAATTTGATTGACTTAAAGTATGGGAACTGGTACCACGCCCAGACTATGTAATGGTTATTGGTCTCAAGTGGATTTACAAAGTCATGCTTGATGAGTATGGTGATGTTCTGAAAGATAAAGCTCGGTTAGTAGCAAAGGGATATCGTCAAGAGGAGGGTATTGATTTTGAAGAATCGTTTGCACCCGTTGCACGGATAGAGGCCATCAGAATATTCATTGCCAATGCTGCAACCAAGAATATGATCATCTACCAGATGGATGTCAGAATTGCTTTTCTGAATGGTGATCTTCAAGAAGAAGTCTTTGTCAGTCAGCCTGAAGGATTTAAAGACCAGGATAATCCTACTCACGTTTATCGTCTGAAGAAGGCTCTTTATGGGCTAAAGCAGGCACCAAGGGCGTGGTATGACACACCATCAAAGTTCCTTTTGGCCAACAATTTCTTCAAGGGTGCCGTGGATCCAACGTTATTCACACGCAAATCAGGCAAACATATTCTACTTGTTCAAATATACGTAGATGACATCATTTTTGCCTCAACAGATCATAATGCGTGTAACATATTTTCCAAAGAGATGAGCTCCAAAGTTCAGATGTCGATGATGGGACAAATGTCGTTTTTCTTATGACTACAAGTTTCTCAAAGTCCCAGAGGCATCTTTATTAACCAAGCAAAATATGCTCTCGAAACCTTAAAGAAATATGGAATGGATCTCCTGACCCTGTCGATATACCAATGGTGGATCGATTGAAACTGGACGAGGATCTCATGGGGATTCCAGTTGACCAAACTCGATTTAGAGGAATGGTTGGCTCCCTAATGTACCTTACAGCCAGTAGACCAGACCTTGTATTCGCTGTGTGCATGTGTGCTAGATATCAGGCTAAGCCTACCAAAAAGCACCTTGAAGCAATCAAACGTATCTTTCGGTACCTAAAAGGAACCATTAACATGGGTCTTTGGTATCCGAAGGACAATGCTATGTCACTAACAGCTTATGCAGATGCGGATCATGCGGGATGTCAGGATTCGAGAAGAAGTACGTTGGGAAGTGCTCAGTTTCTTGGAGATTGATTGGTTAGTTGGTCATCAAAGAAGCAAAGAAGCACGGCCATCTCAACAACAGAGGCGGAATGCATTGCAATGTCTGGATGCTATGCTCAAATCCTTTGGATGAGATCTCAGCTAAAAGACTACGGCTTTCTGTTCAATAAGATTCCTCTGTACTGTGATAACAAAAGTGCCATTGCTTTAAGCTGCAACAATGTCCAGCACTCACGATCTAAGCACATCGACATACGACACCATTTCATTCGAGAGCAAGTGGAAAATGGAGTGGTTGAACTCTACTTCGTGGAAACAAACTATCAACTGGCAGATATCCTCACAAAAGCTTTACCAAGAGAGCGTTTCGAATTTCTACTCCCACGACTTGGGATGAAGAGTTTAACCCCTGAAACCCTCAAACGCCTTCAAGAAGGAGAGGATGAGTAAATGAAGTGTCCTCTTGTATCCTTTGTACATAAGTACATAAAAATAGACTTGGTAAATATTTTAAGTCATTTGGAATTACAAAATGGTTTGCAATTACTTCAAATTGCAACCCGGTTCTCATTTGAAGGAAAGATTGTCGTCTGAAAGACAACTGTTCCTAACAACGGGTAATTAATTTTACTCGGGCATGGATTACTTTATATCCATGCAATTTGGGATTAATGTACGTTTCAGTGCATTTTTCTTAATTCGGAAGAGAAGTCTTCCTGTTTGATAACCAAATAATTTTTCTTAATTGATTCTTCAAAATTATTTGTGTTAACCACGGTGGTAAAAGTGTTGTTTGAAAATCAATCCGGACAATTTGACACTCAATCAATGACTACAGCTCTTTCAATAGAAAACGGGTCATCGATTGAGGGGGAGAGTGTTGTTCAAATTTAATGTCTGGGTGCCGATTGGAAAGTGTAACCGGGTCTTGGAGAGACAAAAGAAGCTAAGGAACCAAATCTTCAGAGCTCTCACTGCATCAGCTGATGTTCCCTCTAGCGTAACAGAGACAACTGATACAACATCAACACTTCTACAACATTCAACACTTCTTTAACACCCCAATTTTTATAATATAGCTATCGAAGATAATTCTGGGTAACTTACTTCATGGACACAACAATCATTATCATAGAAAACAAACTTTTTAAAGAGATTAGTTGTAGGAAAAAATTTAGTTATAATTTATTTTAATCAGAGTTTTACAAAAGGCAGGTCCCAAAATATCTAATATGTCAAGTTTGAATGATAACAGTTCAGCCACTTTCGAGTCCATGCCACTCCGTACCGCATCTTGCTTAATTACCTGAGATAAACATGCTAGAAAGGGTCAACACAAAGGTTGAGTGAAATTCATAGGTGTAATATAAACAGTTTAAATACAAGTCATAGTGTAATAATTATTTAAACATAATCATTATGTAAAATAATATTGTTATTATACACCCGTTAATTTGTTCTATTTAGTCAATAATTGCAAACGGAATACAATTTATCAAGTACCCATTGTATTATCCCGGTTATTGCATTATTTGGTACTGTTTGGTATTGTCTGGTCTAGTATAGTTGGTCTAAGCGCATGGTACACCAAACTGATTGTGTATATTATTCACCCAAAATGATGTGTTGTGATCTTATATATATATATATATATATATATATCTATATATAGATATATATATATAATATATCATTATGATATGAGACGTGACGAAGATGGTGGAGAGGCGCGCAGTCGGGAGGGAGGGTGCCGAATGATGAGAGAGAGAGATAATGGCCTCGGTGTAGTAATTGCCATATACCTATGAAATTCAAATATAGTCAGTGTTTGGTTAAATATCCAGGTTAACAGCAAACAGGATTAGTCAAAATCATCTCGATAAGATCTATCCCACAATATTTGCGTTCACCCGGAAAGTGAAATTAATGGTCCAAAATGATAATCGAGGAGACCTCTTTGGCATAATGTATCTTAGACAGTAGCTAGAATAGTGTATCAGGATTAGCAATAAACTTAGCAAAATACAACTGTGTTTCCTGGTTTAAGCATGTATAAGTCTTTTGAAATAGTAATAAATTGTTATAATCGATATGTTCTAACTACGAGTATTGCAATAGAGTTTGTACAAAAGCAGGTATCCCCTCACGGTTTATAAAACATGTAAATGAGGTAGAAAGGCCTTCTCGAGGTTTCTAGAATTTTCACCTGATAGGTAGATGGTTAGTAAATTATTCTGAAATGAAAGCTTCAAGGACCGTCACTCACATTCTTAGACTGGATCAAGGAGTGATATTAGCTAAATGATAGTAAACTTATGTCCGCCATCGTTACCAACCAGTGATTGTAATTATATGTTGGATCGGGGTTTTTGGAAACGATTGTTTTTTTTTTACTTTTTCTTAGAACTGTCGTTTTAAGAGTTATGAGAGTTGTGATTGATGAGTTGTGGAAGTGACAGTATTGTATCATTGTTGTTCGTGGCATACATAATTCGAGGAATGTCTAGTTCTTGTCGTATGGTAATTACACGATGTTGTTGTTGAGTGCTAGAGGGGTCAACTTTTTAATTCCATGTCAGGAAGTTTACGGATTGAAAGCTCAACAACTCAATATGTGGCCATGATCTGTTAATAGCCAAGTTTGAAACAGTCACTTTTATTTTTATGTATGAAGGCGGGGGGCGGGTTGTAGGTCATTACAAAACATGTCCAAATTGCCATGCAAGCTTATTTTAACATTTCAATAGATATTTATAAGTTATAATAAACTAAAATATGAAGTTTTAACGCAACACAAGTTTAAAATAACGATTCGTTAAGCTAGGAAGCAAAACGGGTCAAATTAGGGTTTCAAAACGTAAACGCGCGGGTTTTAAGTTCAAATTCCTTCATTAATCAATAAAGTGGTTATTTTAACATTATTTAAGCATGCTAGGATAGATTATAACAATATTTAACCATTATAACATTTAGTTTTAAGAAAAACATGAAATTAGGATTTCGGGTGTACGGTTTTGGATCAAAATGGAAAATGAGCATGAATTGAGTTATGAAACTTTAACAAGAGTATATTTAGGATCATATGAACATTATAAGGGTGTAGTAGCAGAAGTAGAACATTCAAAACCTGGGTTTGAGCTTCAATGATCAAAAATGGTGGAAATGGGTCGTTTCGGGTAGTATTTCCACTCGTACGCCTTGTATCTTTACTCCGAGGCTTCAATTCTTCAGGGCTTCGCTTCTTGAACTTCTTTAATGATCCTAGGATCATAAGGGAGCAAAGTATTGATGCCTATAATGGGTATGAGATAAGAGAGTGGGGGATGAGAATGAAGTGAAGTATTCTAGCTCTATTTATACTAGTTTGAGATCAAGGAGGTTAAGAAAGCTCATGAATATAATGTGAGACACTTGTAAGGTCTAGTATATGATGTGGTGAAGCTAGGGGCTGAGTATGGATGAATCATGGATGCTAGAAAGCAACTAGAAGGGTGTTTGTGGTGGTACTTCAGCCGTGGCTGAAATGAGTCATCAAGGGGGTCATGTGGCTTTATTTTTTACCAAGGAAAGGTATAAGGAGGTGGGTAAGCTGATTAAGGGTTTCTAGAAGGAGTTCATGTAAGTATCTTGCACATGGATGGGTCTTAAATGGGTCAAAATGAGTCAAGTTTAGCCGCGGGTCTGTTTTGGGCTCGGCATGGTTTTCAAGAGTCTTTCCAAGGTAAATTGTGTTTATAATGATTAAGGATACATGAAATAGGTTGTTAAGGTCTGGTATTAAAGTAATTAGCAAATATTAGCAATTGGTTTGGGTTAAAACGGATTAGAATTGAAGAAACGAGGTCACGGGTTCAAATAGGGGTCGTTTAGGGTTTTCTTGACTTTCTAGGTTTATATTTCTTATACATTGTGTCAATATTGATAGATTATTGATCCTAGGTAGTATATTAAGGATAAATAATAATAATTAATAGGTGGTTTGAGTTAAAATGGGTAAAAATGAATAAACAGGTCAAAATGATAATTAGTGCATAATTAGGGTTTTCTGGATTCGTTAAGGTTTTCTAGGCTTTGATTTCTTGCACATTGCCATGTTAATGATAGATAATGATTTGTAAACTCATTTTATGAGTTTACAATGGCCCTTTGGTGGTTATTTGGGATTATAATGGTTTAAAACGAGTAAACGGGTTAAATGAACCAATTAGGTACATTTAGGGTTTCTAGGATATGTTTTACGTACAAGTGAAGTAAAATGATGAAGTAATGATCAAATAATGATTGAATAGGATTTATATGATTGTAAAATAAGTTATTTCAACTTATTTGAGTGTTGGTTAAGGTTTAAAATGGATTAAAATAAAGAAACGGGTCATTGTGTAGTATTTAGCTCGGGTTAGGGTTTCTGACTTTTGAATTAGGGTTTTGAGTGCAAAAAGATGTATGAATGCTTATGAATGGAATATTTAGTGTTTATATATTGTAAAATGATTGTAGTAACTTGCTTAAGTGGTGGTGAAGAAATTAGATTGAAAACGGAGGTAAAATGGCTATTTTAGAGATCATGCTTAATGACTTGTATATTGAGCTTTTAAGGACTTGTACCTTAGAATGTATATTCATATGAGATATCATATTACTTGTACATAATATTTAGTAGCTTGTACATTCACTTTAGATGTTAACCCTTCATGAAATTAGGGTTTAGAGGCATACGATAATGGTTTAAAGCCCGTTTTGATATAACATTTGCGAATGGTACATTATAGGATTAATGTACTTTGTAAAAATGATATTATGATATTGACTTGATATATTATGATGATTGCTTGACATATATGAAGATAGGATTGTCATAGATAGGTTGCGTGAGCTCGTCTACTTTAGTTATGACATACTGAGATATATAAGTAATGTAATAAAGCAAAAAATTTCCCCGTATAATTGTGATAATAGTAAAATAGGTTTTGCATTTGATGAAAATTCTTGGGTTGTTATAGTCTCCACCCCTTATAGAAATCTCGTCCTGAGATTTAATTGAATGTTATAGTGGTATTGTTTAGAAATAGGTACTGGGTATGAATTTAGGTTAATCAAGGTCACAAATTCACGTGTGTGATGCATTTATAATTATGTTGCGCACCATAATTATAATTACCTCCTTTCACACGTCTATTTATTTCCAAGATTACACCTCTTGATGACAGCCAATAGAATTTCTTCAGATTCTGATAGAACCTGGGTGATGAAATACTTTGATTTACGAAACCTGTGGGTTATGGGCCTACCATGCTTCTGCTGTGCTACTGTGATCGTAAAGAATCGTTATTCATTAACCTTTAAAAGTCAACATCGAATAAGAATGCTATCACAAGTCTTTGTCAAAATTTTCATACCTAGTGGTATTGAAATCATTTGACATTGTATAGATTCTTGTGTGTTTCCTTGTTATTATGTTGCAGAATATAACAGAAAATTTTAGAATACGGAGATCATGGAATGAGTAATGTCATGGAATGATTATGAATTTGTAAGAGAGTTGCTAATCACGTGAGATACAGATTTTGAAATGAACAGATGATGAAGGTAATGAAGGTAATAATGATAATGATTAAGGGATTGTTTGTACAAACGGATTGAAAGAAACTTGTTTGTACGTATGTTATATACTTAAGCCTACTTATTTATAATTTGTCACTTACAAAAAGAAGCGTTCAACTTCTTGTAACTGAGAATTTATAAATTCATAGTTTAGAGATTTATAATTTCCTTATTCAAATGAAGAAGCATTCTAATTCATTTCAATAAGATGATCATAAATCGTCTTACCTAAGCATAAAAATAGGATATCGAAACGGTAATGTGTAGAAAATGATATGATCATGAATAGTTACATAATATTGAGATGTTGATTGTACTGACACTCATGTAGTTAAAGATGATAATTTATGTTGCAAAGGTATGAGGAGAGTATTCAGAGTTTGAATATGATAGAATTGACAAACAATGTCGAGTTTTGATACCACCAGATAACAAGATGTAACGGAATTATCACTTTATTATTTCATGGATAACTTTACATACGAACTTTACATATGAAAAAGAGTTGATACTTATGCTAAGTATCTTGTAGTAGGATAAAAGTAACAAATGACAAGGATTGTAGCTTGATGATTAGGGTTTTTAGATTGAAGAAGATTCTGATGAGAGTTGAATATCCTCGAGAGTTGTTTCTAGGGTAAAAAAAATCCTAAAGTGAACAAAAGCAAGCTCATCTCTAAGTATGCTTTCCTGTGGCCCTGTTATTTGCTTTTGAGCACTGATTCGCATAATGTCCATTCTTTCCACAGGCATTACAAGTTACGGATACCGTTTGTAGATTGTTTCTAGTGGTTTTGTTTCTGCAGTTCTTGGTCAGATGACCTACTCTGTTGCAAGTCCGGCACTTGACAGTACAAGGACCTATGTGATGTAGGGTGCATCTTTCACACAAAGGACGGTTTCCAGTATATCCGTTGGTGGCAGTATAAATCTTGAAGGTTTCTTGTCTTCTATTCTGCTGTCGGTGATAATCATCATTACGGTTGTTATTGTTGTAGTTATTCTGATAGTTGTTGTTGTTGACGATGTTCCCTTTATCCTCAAGCTTTCGTTTGTGATCATTGGTTTCTTGCACGGAATCACGCTTTATTATTTGATCCATTAACCTCTGGGATATGTTGATGGCTTCCTCCAAAGTTTGAGGCTTCGAGGCAGTAACGTTTCCTTCAATGCTTTGCGGTAGTCCCCCGATGAAAGCTTCCATAAGTTTCTCAGAATTCGGCACCATGTTTGGACATAAGATTGTTAATTCTTGGAATCTTCTAATATAAGTCTTGAGATCACTTCCATTTACAGTTAGACCATAAAATTCATCTTCCATTTTCTTGATCTCAGTTCGAGGACAATACTTGTTTGTCAGAAGCCTTTTTAACTCAGTCCAGGTGATTTGATTAGCTTGCTCTATTCCCATAGGCTGGGCATGTGCATTCCACCAGGACAAGGCATCATCAGTTAAAGTACCAGTAGCAAATGTTACTCTGTCTTCCTCGGCACACTTGCTACGAGAAAACACTGACTCAGTACGTTCAAACCAGCGAATGAGGTCAACAGCTCCTTCTGTGCCATTGAAGTAGAAAGGTTGACAGTTTATGAATTCTTTGTAGTTTCCTCTTTTTGCTACAGGAATTTCTCTGGGTTCAGTGTTCCTATTGGAATTGTCAGAATTTACCATGGTAGCAGCTTGTGCTTTCAGAGCTGAGGAGATGCCATCATTAATTAGTTGTCGGATGGCATCCAAAGTTATGACTGGTGTTTCAGATGTTGACGTCCTTTTGGGAGGCATTCTATCAACAAAAGATGATACGTAGTAAGAATGATATCATAGGTTTTGAAAAGTAATAAAAGAGAATGTGACGCTTAAAATGCTTAAAGGAAAATGATTATTTTTGAATTTTTAAGCACTTAGAGGTTATGATAAAGACGGAAATAAAGACGCAAATGGTGGAAATGATGATGAAAGAGAGATAAGTTGGAAAAATAAGGTATGAAACAGGATTGCCTTTATAAATAACTTGCCTTTTCACTGTATATAGTCAAGATTTGACAAGCATTTTTATTTATACCACACATCCCATGGCTAGGATAAAGCTATAACTAAGAGTTTGATTCTGAGTTGGTAGATGACATCCTAAAGATCTTCCTGATTTGTTTGGTGACGAGCTTGGATTTTCTCAATGATTTGTTCAAGATCATAAATTTTGTAGTAAGCAAAGGCAATCTTATCCTTTTGCCCTAACTGCTTCTTTTGAAGTTTAACAATCTGAATACGGATTTCCTTGAGTTCAGTCTTCAGTTCGTTACCATTTATACGTCCTTCTTCTATTTTCTCGACGCGGTGAAGATAGAGTTCATCTAAATAATTCAAGATATCTTTGACTTGTTTCTCATGATGTTTCAGATACATCTTATCTTAACATTTTCCTATTTCAAATACTTGAGGAGGGATAGAAGTATAAACTAAGGAAGATGGTGATACCAAATTACAAGTTTGATTCCGAGATGAATTAAATAACGTAGTTGAGGAAGAAGATGGGGAATGTATTCGCTTCTTAGGTGGTAATAGTTCTTCAGGAATAAAGAAATATCGAGGATTAAATAGTAGTGATGGTGGTAATATCAGAGATAGAGTCAAAATAGCTGGTGGAGTAATAGGATCTGGTGATGAAATAGGTAATTCCTTAGCATAAAATGCTTGTACGTCCTTCAAACAAGGATTATTGTAGAAAGATGAGAATACTGGTGAGATCATATTATCTTTAGAGTTTTCCGAAGAGTTAAAAGAAATGCTTCCTGATGAAGCTGGGAAGTAATCCGATGAGACTGAAGTATAATTAAGAATATTTATAGAGGAAAGAGCGTCCTCAATATCGGAAGTAGAGCGGTTGGGAGAAGACATCGTTCTAGTTTGTAAATAACATAAGTTATTTATGTAATAGTATAATAGATATGTATATTTACATACTTGTTCCGGAATGTAGTGGCACGGAGGACTTTGATGGCTGAAAAATGAAATGTGGTTATAGTTAAGGTTTTGACCTTGTTCTCTATAACCATGGCGCTGATACCAATCTGTAACACCCCCATTTTTACAATATAGCAGCGGAAGCTAATCTGGGGTATTACTTCATGGATACAACAATCATAATCATAGAAAACGACCCAAAAGAGACGTTTATTCAAAAGATATGTTATCATTCATTTCAAATCAGAGTTTTTACAAAGGTAGGTCCCAAAATCTAGTTACATACATTGTGAATGATAACAAGTTTAGCCATCTTCGAGTCCATGCCACTCCGTGCCGTATATTGCTCAATAACCTGAGATAAACATGCTAAAAAGTCAACACAAAGGTTGAGTGAAATTCATAGGTTTGATAAGCAGTTTGAATACAAGTCATAGTGTAATAATTGTACAAACACAATTATTATGAAAATGTTATTGTTATGATCTTGGGTCACGTTATTATATACCCGTTATTTGTATAATTGCAACGAATGCAATTATTGTAGTAACAGTGTATTACTGCGTTATTGTCTTGTTTAGTCTGATTTGGTCTTGGTCTTGTATAGTATAGTCTGGTCTAAGCTCATGGCACACAAACTGACTAGTGTATATATATACCCAAAATGATGTATATATATAGAGATAATGGCCCTCGGTGTAGGTAATTGCCATATACCTATGAAATTCAAATATAGTGTGTTTGGTTACCTATCCGGCTAACACAAACAGGATTCGTCAATCCCGATAGATCTATCCACAATATTTGCGTTCACCCGGGATTTATGAAACTAACAGATTAATATCCAAAGTCAATTTAACGACTCGAAGTCAAATTTAACGACTTGAAGGATTTATAACTTAGACATTGATTGTAATGATACATCAGATTAGCATATAGTCTGGTAAAACACTTTGTCATTTCTTTATTCGCTCTAAGATGTATCCCTTGGTGGTTTATGAATGCTTTAAAGAGATTAAAAGTGAGGCTATGAACTCACCGCTCTCGTCATTAAAATGTTTTCTATTGTTATAAAATAAAAAAGAGTATGTCAAAAGAGTTTGTAAGAGTATGTATCCTGCGGTAGGTTTATAAAACAATGTAAATAAGTAAAGACGAGATTATGAAACTTCACAATGATAGGTAGTATAATAAAATATTCTAAATGAAGCTGACGACCTTATCAAATCTTAACGGGATGTTGATATAGTAAAAATGATATTAAATGCATTGTATCAGCTAACTGAAGTAAAATATTTGGTTTAGTGGAAGATTGTATTCTAGAACTTTAGTTTTGGAAAAGTTCATGAGTATTGATTAGAAGAGTTTGGAATTATTGTTTCACCGTTGGGAATCATAATTCAGAAGTCATTCAGTAAACGTATTGAGGAACTAGGGCACTTGTAATCGTAAAAACAATCAGTCAGTACGTACATACCAAGATGAAATTCCTTAATATGACGCCTCCTATCCTAGTATTGTGATAGATTAATCAGTTTTAAGGGTTTTAATAAATATCTGGAAATGTAAGACGAGAAAGCGGTTAATTAAAGTTATGTTGGTAAGGTTTTAAATATGATTTTACACTTTTTCAAATATTAATTTTAGACCTAGGTTTTGAAAATTGAATTAGGCCATTAAGAGGTTGCACTTTTATACTTTGGTCTTAACTTTGAATTATATCCAATAACTTGGACTTTGAAAAGTGAATAATATGATTCCCTGAGTCTTCTTCCTATCTCGTTCAAAATGGACACATTAGCCTTTTAGTTATAGTTTCGAAAAGTTACGATTATATACCCTGCTATGGACTATAATTACCAAATACATGTCAAATCTAGAAAATTCTTGGGTTGTTATACCAACATTCTTGACGTGGGAATTCTACCACATCAGTGCACTGCCAAGTAGAGTGCAAGTAGCAACTTTATTTGGCACACGACGGTGCGATTGCTAATATGGAATACATATTTCATCTTCTTAAACCACTAAGTTAAACCACCGACTTCTTCAATACCCTTGAAATTAAAGGGTTGACATTTTAGGAAGTTAATATAGGTGCACTCACAAGTAGTAGGCACCTGCCTTCTTCTGCCACTTCCTGAATCGTGGCTATCATCTCTATTTCTAATGTTTCTATTTGCTTCATGTTCTACCAATGCATCAGCTACTCCTTGGGCTATCAATTGCTTAATAGCCACATCAGTCATAGGGGTGGTGGTTCTCTTTGGCAACATTTTCTTCAAAATTACAAGAAAATATAATACACGTTAGATTTCATACAATCATAAACACGCCATAACGTATGTATAATATATAAAATGAGATCACATCACACAGTGATATATACAACCTAAGTGACATCAAAAATGACATAAATAAATCGACATTCATACATAACAATATCGATAACATACATGATGGTTTTTGGTTACAAAATGATCGATACAATTAGGTTACAAAATTAAAAATATGAGCATAAAGCCATGCTAGCTGGAAGTTACCCATAATACTTAGCATGCTATACAATATAGCTAAATGATGAAACAAGATCCCTATAGCCTACTAGCTGGGAGTTACCCATAAAACTTAGCAGGCTATACAGGATAGCTAACAATGATACAACACTAACAACTTCTACCAGCATCAGCTGGTCCATCCTGGTGTCCTGTATCTATGGTGCTTGCTCGGTCTCTAGCCTCCAATGCATGAATATGTCCAAAAGCTGTAGTCACCAAATCACCTGCATCCTACCTCTGCCGCTCTATCATGTCATGCTGAGTCTGTAGTGTCCTAACCTAAGCCTCTACTGTCATGATACTAGCTTCTAAATATGTGCTTATATCCTCTGAATGGGACCATGACTGCCAGGCAATAATAGCCTCTCATTTATAAGAAGAATCCATGGAGTGAAAGTATCACCTCTCTCTCGTTAGTAAGGACATCTAAGCTCTCAATAAAGCTCGGTCATCTTGAGCGTCCTCATCATGCACATAGAGCTCATGAGCATCCTGCCTCTAAGTAGTAGCAAGATCTGTCACCCTCTCATTGACCTCCTCCATGGCGGTCATCACTCTACTATTAGAAGCTCGAATACTAGCATCCATGGTATCAATAAATTTGTAGCTAACCCTACAAGCTAGAGTATGTTTTGTCTGCCGAGCGGTAGAACCTGTCGAGCTCTCCCTAATCTCAAACCTAGAAGCGGGAGCAGTGAGACATAACCTCTTCTGAAATGGCATATCCATCTCGAGAATATCACTCTTACGATCAGCAGATGGTAACAATAAAGGTAATGATGGTACATGTAGTGGTGGAGATGGTACAGGTAGTGGTGATGCAACTCTCAACTGAATACTGGTTGCTTTGTAGCTTAGTGGTGCATCAGCATAGGTAGGGCTAGTATGTAGAGGTGGGGATGGGATCATGGGGAGTAGGGATGATAGTGGTGATAATGGAGATGGTGGTGGTGATAGAGGTGTAGGTGCAGAAGCAAACTCATCAATGAGTGCCTTAGTAGATGCTGCCATAGGTAGCTGGAGTCTAACAGTCTTCTGTACCCTAGCCGAGGTGATCTAGGTAGTGGTGGTGTAGCTGCAACAGAGTCGGCCAGAGCTAGATGCGTGTTGGGAATTACGTTTTCCTAACTTAGTACCGTTAGTATTAATAGTTAGTACCGATAGTTATAGTTAGTACTGACAGTACAAAATGTTAAGTACTGATCAGTTAGTTAGTACCGATAGTAGAAATTAGTTAGTACCGTTTAAGAGATATGTATGAGATATTTTAGGAAAAGATATGTATTATCTTTTACGCGTTTTGTAAGCCTGTTAGGGTTTATCCTTGGTCTATAAAAGGATCCCTCTTGGCATAGTTAGAAAAGGACGAGCTCAATACATCTCATACAAATCATATCTCATAGTTAGTAATCTGTAATCACTCAAAGCAGATTAATAGAAATTGTTATTTAGTTTTTCATTGTTCTTCTTAGTACTTGTGTTAAGATTCCGCATTAGCACATAGTATTCATAGTCAGTGTTTCTATATAGTCAAACTGTATTTATACATCTTGGCTATCATCCTTAATAGGCTGCAGAGATCTATTCAGTTTGGGACTCACAAGTGGTATCAGAGCCTGTGAGAAACTCTGAGTAAGAAGAACAAACAAATCCAGTTATACATCTCCATCCTACAAAACTAAACATGTCTGGATCACAAGATGAAATTCCACCACCACCACCACCTCCACCATCATCATCACAAACACCAACACAACAAACTCCTCATACAGTATCAACCATCAAACTGCCTATTCTCAAAAAAGGAGAATATGATATATGGGCCATGAAAATGGAACATTATTTGGCCCATACAGACTATCCAATCTGGGAGGTTATACAAAATGGGAATGGTCCTGTATCAATCACTACAGATACACAAGGACAAATTAAGGTTTTGCCTCCCAGAACTGCAGAAGAAATTGTAGCCAGAGAAAGAGAGAGAAAAGCAAGGACCACTTTGCTTATGGCTCTACCAGAAGATCATCTTGCTAAATTTCATAAGATGACTGATGCAAAAGAGATGTGGGATGCCATCAAATCTAGATTTGGTGGAAATGACGAATCCAAGAAGATGCAGAAGTATATCTTGAAGCAACAGTTTGAAGGATTCTCTGTATCCAACTCAGAAGGGCTTCACAAAGGCTATGACAGGTTCCAAAGTCTTCTGAGTCAATTAGAGATTCATGGAGCAGGTGTATCCACTGAGGATGCAAATCAAAAATTCCTAAGATCTCTACCTTCTGCCTGGTCACAAGTTTCCTTAATTATGAGGACCAAACCAGGAGTGGACAGTCTCAGTTTTGATGATCTGTACAATAATCTAAGAGTCTTTGAGAATGATGTAAAAGGCTCTACTGCATCATCTTCTAGCTCGCAAAATGTAGCATTTGTCTCTGAGAACACTAACAGTACTAATGATGTTAGTACCGCTTATAGTGTTTCCAATACTTCTGGTCAAAATCCGTTCAACTCTTTCTGATCAAGGATATTGTGAAGACTTTTATGATCAGTGAACACAGTACACTTTGTACCGTATAGATAGTGTCTCCAAATTTTAAGAGCGAACACAACTGCTCCTAATTTGAGATCATGAGTGGTATAGTTTTCTTTATGAGGTTTGAGTTGCCAGGATGCATATGTAATAACCTTTTCCCTTTGAATTAATACAGCTCCTAGTCCTTGAAGTGATGCATCACAGTAAACAACAAAATCGTCGTTTCCTTTTGGTAATGCTAAGATTAGAGCTTCACATAGCTTATGTTTAAGCAGTTGAAAAGATGTATCTTGGTCTTTTCCCAAGATATACTTCTTGTTCTTTTGGGTTAATTCAGTCAAAGACTTTGCAATCTTTGAAAAATCCTTGATAAATCTTCGATAATAGCCAGCAAGTCCTAAGAATTGACGTATTTTTGTGGGTGTAGTAGGAGATGCCCAATTCTTAACCGCTTCAATCTTGGCGGGGTCAACATGAAGTCCTTGACTATCAATTAAGTGTCCAAGATATTGTACGATACTGATCCATAAATGACACTTGAGAAATTGGGCATATAATTTCTCTTTTCTGAGTAATTCCAAGATTATTCTCAGATAATCTGCGTATTCTTCTTTGTTACAAGAGTAGGTGAGAATATCATCGATGAACACTATCACAAAATATACCAAGTATGGTTTTGCACACAGGTTCATGAGATCTATGAATACAGCAGGTGAGTTAGTTAAACCAAATGTCATCACTTAAATTCATTGTGTCCGTACCTGTTTGATAGCAAGTCTTGGGAATATCTTCATTCCTTACTCTCAGTTGATGATAATCTGATCTTAAGTCGATTTTCAAGTAAACACTCGAACCTTAAAGTTGGTCGAATAAGTCATCGATCTTGGGTAATGGGTAACGATTCTTTACAGTAAGTTTATTTAGTTCCCGGTAATCGATACACATTCTGAAAGATCCGTCTTTCTTTTTAACAAATAAGACAGGAGCTCCCCAAGGCAAAGTACTTGGTCAGATAAAACCTCTGTCTGCCAATTCTTCAAGTTGGTTCGATAGTTCCTGCATTTCTGAAGGAGCTAATCTGTAAGGTGCTCGGGCCACTGGCGCCGGCCTGGAATTAGATTGATTTGGAATTCTACTTGGCGAACGGGAGGAAGGCCAGTAGATCTTCAAGAAAACTTCTAGGAATTCTCTGACTACTGGGATATCTTCTAGTCGTTTATCGTCTGATTTCTTTTCCATTACTTGGGCTATGAAAACTTGACATCCCCTGGATATATACCTTTTGGTTTTTATATAGGATATGAGACCTAGTCGGGTTTTACTTTGATCACCTCGGATGATCAAAGTTTCACCATTAATTAGGATGTGGACAATAGCATGATACTTGGATAACCAATCCATACCAATGCCGACGCGAAACTATCGAGTTTGATTGGCATAAGATCAATTTCGAAAGGTTGATTTAACAGAATCAGAGTGCAACCCTGGATAATGGTATTAGTGCCTACTAAGTTTCCATTGGCCATTTCAATATCGTAAGTGGTATCTAGTGTAATTGGTGGGATATTAAGTATAAAAGCAAGAGTTATGGATACAAAACTTTTATTTGCTCCGGAATCGAATAATACTCTAGCTAGATGTTGGTTTAGAAGAAACGTACTCGTGACTATGTTCGAGTCTCGGTGAGTGTTCTTCTCGCTCAGTAAGTATGCTCTTCCGTGGGCACTGTTGTTTGTCTTTGAGCACTGATAATTGTAATGCCCTTTCTCTCCAAAGGCATGACAAATTACTGATACTGGTTGCTGATTGCTTCAAGTGGCTGGTTCTTTATTTTGCAGTTTCTGGTCAGATGACCCACCCTGTTGCAAGTTGACACTTGACTAGTGAAGGGGGGCTCTGTGTGTTGTTCAAAGTGATTTCTTACACAAAGGAAGGATTCCAGTATACCTACTGTTTTTAGTTGGGGTGGCAGCATAAGACCTGAAGGTTTCCTGTCTTTTATTCTGCTATTGGCGGTAATCATTGTTGCGGTTATTATGGTTGTTTTGATAGTTGTTGATGCGGTTATTGGGGTAATTGTTGCTGTTAGTGGTGTTCCTTCTATCATCAAACTTTTGTTTGTGATCATTGATTCTGTGCATAGAATTGTGCTTTGTTACCTGATCCATCAACCTCTGAGTTATGGTAATGGCTTCCTCCAAAGTTTGAGGCTTTGAGGCGGTAACATTTCCTTCAATACTTCTGGGTAATCCTCCGATGAAAACTTCCATGAGTTTCTCGGTGTTTGGTACCATGTTTGGGCATAAGACTTCTAATTCCTGGAATCTTCTAACGTAAGTTTTAAGATCATTTCCTTTTACCGTCAAATTGTAAAATTCATCTTCCATTTTCTTGACTTCAGTTCGAGGATAATACTTATTTGTTAAGAGCCTTTTCAACTCAGTCCATGTGATCTTGTTAGCTTGTTCTATTCCAATAGGTTGGGCGTATGCATTCCACCAGGACAAGGCATCATTAGTCAGAGTACCAGTAGCAAATACTGATTCAGTCCGTTTAAACCAATAGATGAGGCCAATTGCTCCTTCCGTACCATTGAAGTAGAAAGATTGACAGCTTATAAACTCTTTATAGTTTCCCGTTTTTGCTATAGGAGTTCCAGTAGGTCCGGTGTTTCTATTGGGATTGTTAGTACTTGCCATTGTTGCAGCTTGTGCTTCCAGAGCTACGACAACACTGTCAGCAACTAGTTTCCTGATGGCAGCCTGAGTCATGGCTGGTGCTTCAGATGTTGACGTCCTTTTGGGAGGCATTCTATCAACATAAGACAACACGTAATAAGAATGATATCACAAGTCTTTCCTTAAAATGCTTAAAGTTCAAAAATAAACATTGTCATAATAGTGATATCGAAATCATATTGATCTTAAGTCAATCTTCGAGTAGACACTCGAACCTTAAAGTTGGTCAAATAAGTCATCAATCCTAGGTAATGGGTAACAATTATTTACGGTAAGTTTATTCAACTCCCGGTAATCGATACGCATTCTGAAAGATCCGTCTTTCTTTTTGACAAACAAGACAGGAGCTCCCCAAGGCGAAGTACTTGGTCGGCTAAAACCTCGATCTGATAACTCTTGAAGTTGGTTAGATAGTTCCTGCATTTTTGAAGGAGCTAATCTATAAGGTGCTCGGGCTACAGGTGCCGTTCCTGGAATTAAATCGATTTGGAATTCTACTTGGCGAACGGGAGGAAGGCTAGGTAGATCGTCAGGAAAAACTTCTGGGAATTCTCTGACTACTGGGATATCTTCGATGATTTGTTCTAGATTAGCAATCCTAAAACGAGCCAGAGCAATCTTGTTGTTATTTCCCATTTGATTTCTTTGAAGTTTAACAATTTGAGTATGAGACTCTCGGAGTTCAGCTTCCAGATTATCAAAATCTGGTTGTATGATTACCCGACCTTTTCCAAGACCTTCTATTTTGTCTTCTATGTGCTTAATACGGTCGAGAGAGAGTTCATCTAGATGATTTAAAATTTCCTCAATTTGCTCCTCGTGACGTTCCAAACTTGTCTTACGAGAGCTTTCTCCTATCTCAAATGCTTGAGGAAGGGAAAAAGTAGAGGAGGATGATCGGTCTCGGCCTCGTTTCTTAAGTGGCAATAATTCTTTAGGAAGAAAGAATTCTAGAGAATTAAACATTGGAGATAGCATTGAAGATTGAGGCATAATAGTTGGCGGTGGAATAGGTGATTCTTTAGCATAATATGCTTGCATGACCTTCGTATAGGGGTCATCATGAAAAAGTGAAAGAGTTGGTAAAGCTTTTGGAACTAAACCAAATGAATTATTTGAAGAGCTAGAATAAGTATTTCTTGGTGAAGTTGGGACATAGTCCGGGGAAGCCGGGATATAGTCCGAAAAGTTAAAGGAAAAAGCATCCTCAATATCGGAAGTAGGGTGGTTGGGAGAAGACATCACTCTATTAACAACCCAGCGGTAAATAACATAAGTTATTTATATAATAGTATAATAGTTATGTACTTTACATACTATTCGGGAGATGTTGTGGCACGGA
This sequence comes from Tanacetum coccineum, assembly GCA_026074375.1. Classification (NCBI taxonomy): domain Eukaryota; kingdom Viridiplantae; phylum Streptophyta; class Magnoliopsida; order Asterales; family Asteraceae; genus Tanacetum; species Tanacetum coccineum. The sequence goes on from BQNB010086974.1 coordinate 27,772, forward strand.
GGACTTTCTTGGATGGAAAAAGAAAAGTAGTTATAGTTAAGGTTTCAACCTTGTTCTCTATAACCGTGGCTCTGATACCAATCTATAACACCCCCATTTTGACAAATATAGCAGCGGAAGCTAATCTGGGGTATTATGTCATAGTACAACAGTCATAATCATAGAAAACGACTCGTAAAGAGATGTTTTTGTAAAATTTAGTTATCATTCATTTATTCATCAGAGTTTTACAAGAAAAGAGATCCCAAAATCTAGAAACACAAAGTTTGAAT
>BQNB010086975.1:0-28043 GCA_026074375.1 Tanacetum coccineum
GTTCGAAAATATGAAAAAATCGAAAATTGGTAAAAAGTTTGAAAATTAAAAAAAATCGATATTTTCAAATCGAAAATTTGAAAAAAAGTTCAAAAATTAGAAAAAACAATGTTTTTGAAAATTCGAAAAAAAATTGGTAAATTTGAAAAAAAATTGATATTTTTTTTGAATAAAAATTCAAAAAACAAGAATTTTTTTTGAAACTATGAAAAAAAAATCAAAAATTTGAAAATTTTAAAAAAATCGATAATTTTAAAATCGACAATTTTGAAAATAGTTCGAAAATTTGAAAAAAAAGTTCGAATATCTGAAAAACAAATCGATGTTTTTTTAATTTGAGAAAAAGTAAATAATTTGAAAAAAAAATCAAAAATTTGAAAAAAATTTGAAAATTAAAAAAAAAATCCAAAAGTTTTAAATCAAAATTCCAAAAAGAATATTTCGATATTTAAAAAAAAAGAAATTACGATTTTTTTTCAGTAAATTTCTTTTCACAAACTTTTTTTCAACTTTTTTTCGATAAGTATGCATTTTAGTGCATCTGTTTGAGGTACTTTAGAGTAGGGGTGAGCACGGTCCAAGGACCGGACCGGACCGGCCAAGACCGGACCGGACCGAGGACCGAGTTGGTCCATAATGCCGGACCGAGGACCGGACCGAAATGGTACGGTCCGGTCCGGGTCGGTCTTCGGTCCGGTCCGGTCCTACACGGCATAATCGTCGGGTTTTTGGTCGGACCGAGCCGGACCGGACCGAACCGGACCGAGACCGAAAGTAATGAAAACCCCGGACCGAGGACCGGACCGAAATACGTTCGGTCCGGTCCGGTTTTCCGGTCCGGTCCGGTCTCCGGTCCCGTATGCTCACCCCTAGTTATATCTATACTTTGGCTTCAAAAGAAACAAAATAAATGGCCCCATCATAACGTATAAATATAGTTTGTTCAGAGAAGTATCTCATTAAATGTAGGGTTAATTGCTAAAACATGTATTATACTTGTTACTTTTTGTCATTGTATATAGACTACTATTTTTTTGACGTTGTGTTGCTCAACTTTTAAATTCGTGCTATTGTGTGTACTGGTGACCCACATGACATGCTAGAGCAGGTAAAGTTAACGACCGTTTGTTTTTTATTGTAACGTTAATCCTTTATACAAACGATCGTTTGTAATTAAATTAAAATTTGATTTAAAAAAAAAAGTCTATTTTCTTATTATTTTTAAAATTTATAAACGTTTTTATACACATTTTTATACATGTTTTTTTTACGTATATTTTTATATACACACGCTTTTTTACACACATTTTTATACATACGTTTTTATATACACGTTTTTATACACACATTTTTATACACGTTTTTATACACATTTTTATTCACACATTTTTATACACGTTTTTATACACACATTTATATACACACGTTTTTACACACGTTTTATACACACATTTTAAATACGCATTTTTATACACACATTTTTATACATGTTTTTATACACATTTTTATACACACATTTTTATGCACGTTTTTATACACACATGTTTATACTAACATTTTTATACACGTTTTACATACGTTTTTATACACACGTTTTTACACACATTTTTATACACGTTTTTATACACACATTTTAAACAAGCATTTTTATACACACATTTTAAACATGCATTTTTATACACACATTTTAAACACGCATTTTTATACACAGACTTTTACACATGGTTTTACACACGTTGTGTATAAAAATGTGTGTATAAAAATGCGTGTTTAAAATATGTGTATAAAAACGTGTGTATAAAAATGCGTGTTTATACACACGCTTTTACACATGGTTATACATGGTTTTACACACGTTTTTTAAAATGTGTGTATAAACACGCATTTTTATACACATATTTTTATACACACGTTTTTATACACAACGTGTGTAAAACCATGTGTAAAAGCGTGTGTAAAAACATGTGGTAAAAACACGTGTATAAAAATACGTGTTTAAAATGTGTGTATAAAAAAGTGTACAAAAATGAGTATAAAAACGTGTGTATAAAAACATGTGTATAAAAACGTGTATAAAAATGCAAGTATAAAAATGTGTGTATAAAAACGTGTATAAAAATATGTGTATAAAAGCGTGTGTATAAAAATGTGTATAATAACGTGCGTATAAAAATGTGTATATTAAAATATGTTTAAAAATGTGTGTATAAAACGTTTGTACAAAAACGTGTGTATAAAAATGTGTATAAAACGTGTGTATAAAAACGTGTGTATAAAAATGTGTGTATAAAAGCGTGTGGAAAAACGTTTATAAATTTTAAAAATAATAAGAAAAGAGACTTTTAAAAAAAATTAGATTTTAAGTTAATTACAAACGATCGTTTGTATAAAGGACTAACGTTGCAATAAAAAACAAACGGTCGTTAACTTTACCTGCTCTAGCAGGTCATGTAGGTCACCAGTACACACAATAACAAGAATTCAAAAGTTGAGCGACACAATGACAAAAAAAATAATAGTCTACATACAATGGCAAAAAGTGACAAGTACAATATATTTTTAGACAATTAACCCTTAAATGTACGATGAAGTAGCAGTGTCTACAATGGATTGCACAGTATAATGATCAAATATGCGATTGCCACCATGGCCCATTGTAGATGCCCTAAGATAAATAAAAAAACCTCTACAAAGGATAATTTCTAAACCCATGACTAACCAAACATTACTTTTCACTTGACAATACTCAATCCTAAACTACCCACTTTATAAACCCATGCCCATAGTGAATAACCTTATACCAGACGGACCCTAAGTCGGTCTAGCCAAACACGAACAAGTATCTTGCGTCTTAAAATGGTTGTGCCAAAGTGTCTTGCATGTATTCATTCTCATGCAACTTTGCGCAACATCATATCTACGTAAAACAAGACTTACTAAATGTAAAATCAAAGCCTACTATACCAATCCAATGATAAATATAGAAAATATTTATGTGTACTACTAAAACCATATCGTGATTTTAATAGTATTAATTAATACATACGAATCATGCAAATATATATAATTAGGCAGGCGATCATGCTAGTGTTACTAACAAACTTAATTTCCAAGGAGTGAAAATGCGGACAAATTGCATGTAGTATTTAAGAAACAATACACCATCACTAAATCAGATCGAGTCTCTTATTTGCATGCTAAGCTAGCTAGCTGCTAATAGAAAAGAAAATATGTGCACTTTAGAGAAACGCGGCAGCATTTATATCCTCACCCTAACTGGTAACGACGAACACCGATTAAACCCTAAGCTACTTGACTCAATCACTGCTGCGATCCACTCTATCCGCTCCCAAACCACCGCTCCTTCGGCTCTCATCACTACCGCACACGGAAAATTCTTCTCCAATGGCTACGACCTTGCATGGCCTCAATCCGGTGATCTAAAACGCTATAACTTATTGAACTCTAAGCTACAAGTACTCGTTCGAGACCTAATATGTCTCCCGATGCCTACCATTGCTGCTGTTACTGGCCACGTGTCTGCTGCAGCATTTGGTCTCGTACAAGCGCATGATTACGTTATGATGCGAAAGGATAGAGGTTTTTTGTACATGAGTGAGATGGATATCAAGATCGTTGCCCCCGATTGCTTTGTGAGGTTGTTGAAAAATAAGATTGGATATCCTGCATTACGTGATGTTATGATGAGAGGTGATAAGGTCACGGCTGATGTGGCGGTTGCGAAGGGAGTTATTTATTCGGCTCATGATAGTGCGGAAGAGACGGTTGAGGCCGCTGTGAGATTAGGGGAGGAGTTGGTGATGAGGAACTGGGATGGACATGTGTACGCTCGTAATAGGAAGAAGCTGCTTGCGGACGTGTTGGCATCGATTGATCCTGAAGAGGACGACGTCGTACGTGGATCGGATCATGTGGCAAAAGCCAATGTTGTAATCCCTCGTCTCTAGTCGTTAAAAATAATAAACCCTTTAAAATAACACGTAATGCCGTACGATTCAGTTCATAAGTCTCATCCGCATCTTTAAATAAATAACTTCTTTGCTTAAAAAAAGAAAGATGAATAAATTCGTTTTACATCAACAATCAACAACACTATATATAGCAAAAGTAGTACTTTCTTTTCACCACGGGGTAGTCAATCTTGATAGCTTCCGACTTACGGGAACACTATTCGCACCATCTTGCCTCCACGCTAGAGTTACTCTTTCGAGGATTCTCTCGCCTCTTGGCCAGCGATGTCATGAAATATTTGAAAAATGAAGACGACAATTGTTGAAGGAAAAAAACAATGTAATAAAAGTTTGCGACACTAATACACTTTTATCAAAGCTATATATATCCGTTTAAAACATCGGCATTATGCGTTTCCAACAATAAGCTAGCTAACTAAACGATACAAATTAGTCATACTAACTTATGCAAAACATAAAATAATTCACTTGTCATTTTTACTATATTATTTTAATTATTTAAGGGTTTAAAATTCTTATTATCATATAAGTTTTTTATTAAGTTATATAGATGTTTTTTTTTTGTTAAAAGGTTTTTCCGGTAAATTGCATTACATAAAAAAAATCGTTTAAGTACAAAACGCACCACAGTGCAAAAACGAAAAACGACATAAGATTGACAAACCAACTTCATGAAGACCACGCACCCAACGAGCTACAAACCAAGTCATATCATAAAAAAAAGAAGCCAATCTTATGATAAACAGACAAAACAAACCTATTTCCTAACTCGACCTTTAAGCCGTATGAAAAACTAGAAGGGGGGTTGAATAGTTTACCGCTTTTTAATTTAAGGTTGTAAGGTGTTTGTAAAATTTTAGATTCGACTTTATGCGAATTCAACACTTGCACAATATGAACAATATACTTATCTAAACAATCAATATAATGATATGAGAAAGTAATGTAAGACAAAGATAAAAGTAAGAACATATCCAGACCACAACGCAATGATTTATAAGTTCGCAACGAAGCACCTCTTCGCCCTACTGCCACTCCTCCGAGCAACCAAACTCAGAGAGTATATTTCTTCACTTGTTCACCAAACTCCCTTATGCGTGACGCTGCAAAACCGACACTACTTGCTTACAAACCGATTACACACAAAGCTAAATTCGAGTTCTAATCTTAGCTAGAACCCATTCTATCGCCACAACACAGACTTCACACTTTGTTTCACCAATGACTCACAACTTCACACTTCTGTCAATAGCTACTTCAAGACTTCTTCACAACTTCGCGACTTCACTTCACCACACTACTTATATCACAACTACTTAACTACTGTACGATCACCACGATAAACTATACTTACCAAAGATCGCACAAAATCAGCATTACACACAAAAACAAGATATACAATATTTACAAATATGTGGATATGGATGCAGACAATATTTGCAATATAACATTTGAGGGGTGTAATACTTTCTTTCACATGATGGTGAAAGGTATTCTATCTCTTCCACTTGAGGAAGTAAGCGGGATCACTTGGAAACAAAGCTTTATGATTAAATGATCAAAGGATTTAGAGAGATGTGTGGGCTGTTTTAGAACAGAAAGAATGAGTGCAAAAGGTGAGAAAAATGTTGGGGAATAGTCCAGTATTTATAGGCAACGTGGAGGACGTCATCTATGGGCGATTCCGCTTAAATAGGTCGGGCGATTCCCCTTAAAAAATTAAGGTCGTCCTTTTGTGTAGGTAAATTTCTAAATTTTTTGGAACTTTTCTAGCCGTTTTAGGTCCGAAAATTTGAATTTCAAAATGTTTATTTTGAATAAAACATTTCTTTTAATTGTAGAAAATGTTTTGTAAAGTTTATAAAAATGTTTGCAACATTTTATAAAAGTATGAGGTTGAATAAAAATTTCCTTTGATCATAAAATGCATTAGGCATTTGTTTATTCATACCTTTAAGTGATTAGAGTGTCGGAATGAATATTTACTACTAAATACTTGTTTACGTTTAATTTTACATTTGACGTTTTTATATTTTGTGATTATCAAAACGTAAGGATGTCGATAAATATTAATAATGTTTTTAGGCATTATTTATATCAACAATCTCCCCCTTTTTGATGATTACAAAATCTAAACTCATTAATTGTAAAATTGTTTTTAAACAAGTATTTAGTGAGTTTATGTCCATTTCTCCCCCTTTTTGTAGAATCAAAAAGGCCTCGTCGAGTGAAGTTAGTAAAATCGACGGCATCAAAGCTCCCCCTTGATGTGTGCTCCCCCTCGTTCGAGGGCACCAAGGAATCGAGCTATGGTAACTTTGCTACAAAAAAAGTTAGAAGCACAAGACAAATATATTCTAACATGTAGCAAGTTAGAAGGAAAAATATAGCAACATTTTGTATTATAATTTGCCATAAAATCAATTAATCAATAATTAAGACAAAAGATCATTCATTGATTAAAGAGATTGTGTGTAAAACACACTCATGCATATATCAAATAATATGCTTAGAAGCATATCGAAACATAAATTAAACTAGAAAAGATCCTAAGTTGCCATAGAAGAACTTTAGACTTGCTTGCGACAAAAAAAAATTTGGACGATTATTTGAAAGCAAGAAAAGTAGGCATAAGATGTGATTAGTTGGTTGTTGATGGAGAGTTTGGAACGAAGGTGGTTGTTGGAGGGTAGTCACGTTGGACTTGAGGTGGAGGTTGTGGCCTAGTAAGGAGATACTTAATCTTTTTGGGTAAATCGACAACAAGGACAATAGCCAACATGGGTGTCAACTTGTTGTAAATTGATGGTGTGAGAAAGGTTTGGTGAGTAAGGTGATGAGGTAGATATTTTGTTGTGCAAAATGCATAGCTAAAAGACTTGATAAGTCTTAAAGTTGATTAATTTCATCAACAAGTCTTTCCCAACTTGGAGATGGAGTTGGAGTAAGTTGAGTTTGGTTATCACCTTGAGTTTGAGTATGAATCATACTAGCAACATGTGGATTGGTTTATGTGAGTGGAGGTGGATTAACAACTTGTGGTAATATGGGAGTATCTTCATCATTTGTGACACAAATGTCACTAAATAGAATTGAGTTATGGTTTGCTTGAGTAGAAGGGTTGATCTCTTAAGATGAATCATAGAGAGTAGAGTGTGATTTGGGTATTGGTGTAGGTGAGTTAATGTTGTTCTCACTTGATGTGTCGCAAGTGTTCAATTTCTTTCTCCAAATAGGTCTTACACTTATCTTTGCTACTCTTGATGATTTGGATTTGGGTTTGTTATGAGATGTCATTAGTGAAAATGATTATGGTGATAATGGTGAGGATGAGAATGTATTTATAATTGGAGAAATGTGCAATTTAGGGTGGATGAACATTGTTAAAATAACAAGTCCAAGAGATGTTTAGGAATTTTGGGAAACAGTAGGTGTGGCTAGGTAGAAGAGGGGAAAGAAAATAGTGAAAAATCTATGAATCAGAGGGTGGCCCCCTTAAATAGGTGGGCGGTCCCCTTAAATATAAGGGGGGCCTTTATGAATTAAGGGGGTCACCCATTTGAAAAAAATTCAAACAACCAAAAATGGGGTTTTGTTCAGAAATCTTTAAGAAATGGCTTGATTTGGAGATCAATTTTGAAGCAAGTCCAACTTTCTATGACAATAGTATTTACCATGTAATCATGCAAATACCTAGTTTGAACAACTATAAATTAGAACTATTTCATAAAATGTTTGGCAAACAAACATGTGTGAAATAATACTAAGACCTAAGATGAGCAACACATAAGAATTTTCACAAGTTTAATTACATTCTACAAATATACAAGTTTAGGATAAAACTATTTCACATTTTTATCTGGCATAATAGAACAAATATAATTGAAGATCAAAAGAGTGAAGAGCATAAAAATAAATGACAAAGATATAATGCACAAATAATTTTTCTTGTCAAGGGGGTTAAGTTTAAAATGAATATAACTTTTGTGCAAATACTAGTGTGTGCCTAAGTACGACAAATGTGGAATAGCGATTATTTCGACACTATGACAAGTAAAAACCAAGGAGAAAATAATCAAGAACTCCTGAGTTAATTTTGCCCATAAAGATTGTGAAAAAAATATGTATTAGTATAACTATACTTTTGACAAAAAGTAAGAGAACATTATGCATATGTGAAAAATGTTTTTAGCATATCTCAATAATATATGAAAATTGATTTTATGTGCTCTTAGTTGTAAGAATGACTTTTTAGAAAATAATAGATTGGGACTATTTGTGTATTATGTATAATGAGAATATCATTTAGATAGAAGAATTGAAAAAGGTTTTGCTTATACTTTTTCCATCTTGTTGTTTTTTGTGTAAAAATAGAAACCTAGACACATAAGTAAAAAAAATTAGTCTATGTCAGGTAGTGGACCCCTTAAAGTCTGGGTGGTCCCTTAAAATTAAGGGGGCCGCCACCTGTTGAAATTTTTTCTTAGATTTTTGACAAACAATTGTGAGTTGATAGATTATCATTATTTTTTATTATGCCGAAAACTAAATCAATTTGATTCAGCAATCCTAAACCTAGAAACATAAGTAGTTAAATTGCTCACGTTAAGTGGTTAGTTATAATATGCTATGTTGTCTCGCCGTTGAGACTTTTCTATAGAGATTATTTCTTTTTGAACTTTATCGCGAAGGCATGATGACGAAATTTCAATGTGTTTTGATCGTGAATGTTTAACAGGATTACTTACTAAGCGTCCTATACCCCTTTGTTATCACTCATTATTGGAATTCTCTAACCTAACTCCATATGTCTATGAGAGCTTGTTTTCATCCATAGAGCTTGTTGACAGCCTTTCCGGCGCTTACATATTCCCGCATCGGATGTGGAGAATGGCCAGAGAGCGGTTTTTCCTTCTTCTAAACCAAAATGTTAGCAACATCCCATAAACCGTGCAAACACCACTAATGCTCTTGCGACTCTATGTAATATCCCGCATGATCCGAAAGTCCGGCCATACACTATTGTTTTCTATGTCGGATCCCTTAGAATACCATAATGCTTAAATGCGTAGTGCCTTTAAGTTATCGAAAGATACGTTTAACCTCTTCTAGTGGAGAGGGTTATGGGATCCTCTTGAAATGGCACAAAGGAAAAAGACTAAACATGATATCGGGCTACTTGCCCGGTTAAGTATAATAAACTCCTATCAACCTTCATAATTAGTATTATCTACGGACTCCCTCTTCGTCTCTCATGATTTTGGTTTCCGTAGACAAGGGATTTCATTGCTTTAGAGTCTTCTAGTCAAAATTTTTCCTTAAGCATTTCCTTAAATAAATTTTGATTGATTAAAAAATATTACATCATCTGAAAAAAAAAAATTGTTTATATATGTAATGCTAGAAAAAAATATTAGTTCCCCCATCATACTCCTTTCAAACTCATCATGCATGATCCTAGGCAAATTCATCACACATTTCTTGACAAGTAGATCTGAATAAATGACATTACATATATTTGACAATTAATGAGATAGGAGTCTTCTTTTTAGTAAAGAGAGGTGTTTATCTACCATTCCCATGGAGTAATCATGTTTATAATAAGAAAAGGAATTTAAATCAACGTACCAGCTCTTTGGGGCTTGTTTTAGACCATAAAGAGCTTTATTAAGTCTAAAGACATAATTAGGGTTTTGCGAAGTCAATGTAATCTCGAGTTATCCATGTAAACCTCCTCATTGATAAAACCGTTAAGGAATGCACTCTTCACATCCATTTGGTATAACTTAAAGTCTAGTGCGCAAGCATAAGCTAAACTCTAGTCTAGCTACGGGTGCATATGTTTCGTCATAATCAATTCCCTCTTGTTGATTATAACCTTGGGCGGCTAACCTAGATTTGTTTCTAGTTACGACGCCATTTTAACCGAGTTTAATTTCTTTATATTCATTTTGTTCCTATAATGGTCATATCCAGGATTCTAGGACTCGTATCCCAAACATCATTAGTTTTAAATTGATTTTAGTTCCTCTTACAATGGCCATTACCCAATTTTCATCTTTTAATGTCTCATTATATTTTTAGATTCTATTGGTTGAAATAAAGCAAAAAAAAAATGCTTTGTCCTTGAGCTTGCGACCTAAGAGTTCTTTGATTTAGATTACCAATAACGTTTTCTAGGGGATGAGATTTAGATTCTGTTGATAAAATATAATGCCTAAAAACATTAATAATAATTTTTCACATCTTTACGTTTTGATAATCACAAAATATAAAAACGTTCAACGTAAAATTAAACGTAAACAAGTATTTAGTAGTAAATTCCCATTTCAATAATTACATCACTTAAAGGTATGAATAAATAAATGTTTGATGCATTTTATGATCAAAGGAAACTTTTATAAAATGTTATAAACTTTTTATAAACATCACAAAATATTTTTTTGCATTTAAAAAAATGTTTTATTCAAAATAAACATTTTGAATTTCAAATTTTCGGACCTAAAACGGCTAGAAAACACCTCCCCTGAATAGGACAAAATGGAGCCTCTGAATAAGGGGTGGGCCCCTTAATTACATGGGCGGCCCCCTTAATTTTAAGGGTTTCCGGCACCACTATTAAAGGGTGCGGCCATAGACCCCGCTCCTCCTTTTTGTTCTATAAATACTGGACTATTCCCTAACATTTTTCTCACCTTTTTGCACTCATTCTTTCTGCTCAAAACAACCCACTTATCCTCTCTAGAAAATCCTTGATCAATTAACATAAAGCTTTGTTTCCAAGTGTGATCCAAGAATCTTCCTCAAGTGCAAGAGAAGAATACTACATCCATCTAGGTGAAGAAGTATTACACCCCAAAATCCATATGCAAACTTGTGCATCCATATCATAACCTTGTAAATCTTTTGTAAATCTTGTAAAGTTGTGTATTGTAGGATTTGGTGAATTGTGTAAGTATAGTTGGATATTGGTGATCCTTTTTAGTAGTGTTAGATAGTTGTGATATAAAATAGTGTGGTGAGAAGAAGTTGTGAAGGTGTGAAGTTGTGAAGATTGAAGAAGTTGTGTAGTCCATGATCAAGGTGTGAGATAAGTTGTGTAGTAAGTTTGTGAAGAAGTTGTGAATCATGAACAAGTCATGAATTGTGTTGTGATAGATTGGTTCTAGCTAAGAATAAGAACTCGACAATTTACTAATTGTCGTAAAATTGATATAAGCAACGTTGTGTACGGTTTTCTCCGCCATAAGGGAGTTTGTTGACATAGTGAAGAAAACTCTCGAGTTTGGTGCTCGGGGAGTGGAGTAGGGCGAAGAGGTGCTTCGTTACCGAACCACTATAAATCCTCGCTTTGTGGTTTGATTGTTCTTACTCTTATCTCTTGTCTTACTTTATCATTTCATATATTTACATTGTTCATATTGTGCAAGTATTGAATTCACAAAAAGGTCGAATCTAAGTTTTACAAACATACATAAAACTTAAATTTAAAAAGCGGTAAACTATTCAACCCCCCCTTCTAGTTTTCCACAATTGGTACCAGAGCAGGTTAAACAAGATTTTTAAAATAAATTGTATTTTAAAACTTGAATCGATCTATGGAATCGGAAAAATATTTAGAAGGGCAATCTATGCAAAGACCACCACTATTTGAAAGTGATGGATTTATTTATTGGAAAAATAGATTCGAAACTTATGTGAAGTCAAAAGATCTAGATCTTTGGCATGTTATTACCGATGGTGATTTTCCTCCCATTCAATTTATCCGAAACTATAAAGGATGAAATTGTATCTTTTCAACAAACAAAATGATGATCATAAAAGAACCTTGCTAAAAATAATGAAGCCAAAATGGTAATAAAATAATAGTCTTACCACGTAAAGAATATAAAAATTTTATGTGTTAAACCGCAAGGAAATTTGGGATACTTTGTTTAATCATCATCAAGGTAATAATCTAGTCAAAGCAAATAAAATAGATCGTTCTTGTTCAACAATATGAACAATTCATGATTCTAGAAGAGGATCATAGATAATGTTGTTTGCTAAATTTAACATTATATTACTATCCTAAAAGTACTTGATGAAGGTTTTCTAGCTAGAATTGTGTTAGGTAAGATTTCTTGGGCATGCATCCTAAAATGTCGCGCAAAAGGACTGGCCAATTGAAGAATCCAAGAAACTAACACCTCTTCACTTGACGAACTTATTGAAATTTAAAAGTCTATAAAAGGTAATCACGAAAGACTCCGAAACCGTCAAAAACAAAAGAAACAAAGTAAGATCTATTGCCAATAAGCTAGAAAGGAATCAAGTGATGAAGATAGTTTGAATTCCGATAGTGAAGATGAAGAATACGCCATGGTGGGTAAGAAACTTCAAGAAATTTCTTCAAAGACAAGTACGATAACATAAAACAACCATATAACAGAAAAAGATTCATGTCAAAAGAAAGGGGAGGGAAAGATGACAAAAATAAGAAAAGAGAAATGAAAATGTTTCAAGTGTGGAGGGGCGGTCCAAAACATCTCCATCGTAGAATGTCCGAAACCATTAAAATAGTCAAAATCAAAGGGCATTCCGTGGTTGAGTAGCTTGGAGTGATAGCGACGATGATGAAGAGTGAGGAAGTACAAAGGAGGGAGTGCGCGGGGGGAAACGTGGTCTATGGCTAAAGATTCCAATGAGTGTACCTTTCTGAAACCAAATCATTATTAGATGACCAATCATAACGTAGACAAAAAAGGACTAGATATAATGAATATAGTAGACAAGCAAATTAGACTAAAAGTCGCATGGCAAAAATAAAACTCTAAAACAGTTAAAATAGAAATTTAGAACATGAAGTACTAAACTGAAAAAACACAACCACAACAACATATACACATCATGAGATCTTCAAAATCCTAGTAAATCTTGTACTTATATCATGTAATTAAGATGTGTACTAAGTAGATTAGCAAAACTATGTCCAAGGAACTAGAAAACACAAAACCACTAGGGCTTGGATCGGTTTTAGTTTGGTTTGTGTGACTAGAAGAGCTAACTAAGCATTTGCCTATAAATACTTGAGCACATACACCATTTTACACTCTTACAAAACTCAAACACTTAAACTTTTCCTCTCTTCTTGCGTCGGACCTTAAACCGCAAACATACACACCCATTTGCCACGTTCGAACCCACAACACAAGCTAAGGGTTTATACAAGGAGTGTACAAGGGAGTTACGAGCTAAGGGTTAGCTTACTACATGTCTATTTCTCAAACAAAGAGCTATAGGACCTTTGTAAGTCTCTCACGACACGATGCAATACATAGTTTAGTTTTCTTTTAATTTCTAGACTTGTGTCACGTTAAATACGTGACACACGTACCTATATATACGTATGATATACTTGTGTGGTGCAAGAACCCATTAAAAACGCATGTACAAAAGGGGTTAATGTCAAACTAGGGCTTAAAGGCGTTGCTTATATGAAAACTTGGACATCGACGTATACAATATACCTTATACACGACATTGTAAGAAAACTACACGTGAACATTTCATAAAAACTCGATGGCTTGGCTTAGGAACGTATATACTAACTAAATTAACGTGTGCATGCATAGTATATAAACATAAAAGGGTACGGAACAAACTCGTTTCATTTTGCTAGGGGTTGAAGTCCCACAACGCACCACAATAGACGTCTAAGTCCACTGTTGGGCCACGAAGCCCATAAATGGGATAAACAAGTTTATAGGTTGGCTTAGGTATAACTTAAAGGGGCTTAATAGTAGCATAAGGTGCTTAACGAAACACTAACTAAACCCTAAAACCACTAATAAGCCTGACAAACCACTAACGGATCATGTTGGGCCAAACAGTCCATTGGCGGACGATAATGGGTCTACAGTCTGAAGGTTAAGGCCCACGGCTTAATAATAAGCTCACTCAAGCTTATTGAAGGGTTACGAAGCTTATTAGACTTGTTGGATAGTAACACATGCACAAAAAACCTTAACGAGCCACTAATGGGCTCCTTAAACCCAAACCGGCCCAACAGGCCATATCGTGAGTCCAAAGCCTTTTAAATAAGCTCTTTGAGCTTATTAAGAAGTTTAGTATGCTTATAGGGCTTATTATAGTCCTAGGGTGCTATTGGACTTTAAAGGAACAAGCCTAAAGGCTCAAAATGCCCACCGGGTCCATAATGGGCCTAAAAAGCCCATTAACGAGCGTGATAGCTTATTGAATAAGTCCCACATTTAAAAAAAAATAATTGTAATCTTGAGTGCTTAATAAAACTAGAAATTAAGTCGGATTATGTAGTGAAACCCTATTGGACCCTTAAAAATGTTTCGGGTTATGATTGATGGGCTAACGAGCACAATAAACTTGAATAAGCTCAAATAAGCTCATCAGAGCTTATTTTTCATCCAAACAGTTTCATGTGAGCTCATATAATTCAAATGAGAGCTTATGTACCTTTGGAAACTAGATTGGACCATTAAAAAGCTTAATGGACCTTAACGGGCCCAATAAGCCCAATAAGCCAAAATAAGCTCGTCTGAGCTTATTTATAAGCTGACCCAGCTAAGATGGCTTATTGAAATCTATTAAAACCAAATGCCACTTGTTAGAACTTAATCGGGATTAAAATGCGATTTTTACAAGTTAAGGGACTAAAAGTGTCAATTTGCAAACTATAGGGTCAAAACTGTCAATGACTGACTTTATAAGGTTTAGGGACTATTTTGGTCACTTTTGGAAGTTAAGGGGACTGTTTCAAACATTATAGGACCTAAGGTGCAACTTTGTAAAGTTAGAGGACTAAAAGTGTAATTTTAGAAACTTAAGGACCTAAAGTGTAAATGTTACATTTTCATAAATTAGAAGGGCTGTTTTGTAATTACAAGAACCTTAAGGGTATTTTGTAAACGAAAGTAATTTTTGTTAAAACTTAACGAATCGGACGAGTTATATATTTATCATAACAAGTTAAGCCACGACTTAATAAATATGGATATTTATTAATAAACATTTATACTTATACTAGAACGTGTGAAATCATATACCTTCCTAAGAATCATCAAGTGAATATGAATACATAAAACATGTGCACCACCACAAAAGTGATAACACTATATATATAAACTAGCTATTTATTGTAGTTTATACATTGAGTCTTTAGCCTAAATTTGTAGACTAAGACTGGCCGTATTGTGAATTATACTTGGCAATTTATATTATCATTTTTCAAGGAACGATTTACAAAAGTAAGTTCATATCCCTATGTTTTTTTCAATTAATTAAATGTTTAACATCGTTGGGTGAGACATGCTTTATTTTCACAAATTGGACGCAAGAGTACATTTAATACTATGATTACGGTGTTTGCCTAAGTAATCGATAATCCCACGAGGCCCTTTTATCATGAACTGTTGAACTGCTAGATTGCGAGCCGAATGTTTATAAATAAGATCTATTTAGGATTGACGCCCGGTTGGGTGAGGTAGCGCACACAGTGTCGGTCTGCCGGACACAAACGTATACCGAAGTCGAGATGTTTTGGATGTTTGCGGTTAGAAACATCATTCACGGGGCATTTATTGGCAATTTATTTGCATCAAATACGTTCGAAGCTTCAAAGTTTCATGAAAGCTTGGAAACCGTAATTACTTATATGACGATTGCATCTGTTGCTTTATCATACACTTAGAAATCTTGCGCCTACAACTGAAATTGCATAAACCTAGGAATCACCAACTTTTTTTAAAAAAAAAATTGTTTTACGTATTTAATGCATGTTTTTATCTACAGTTCAATAAAGGCACAAGTGCAGTGATACATTGGAATTAAGAATGAAGAGTCATATTAAAATTTGGGACTTATTACATTTTGGGGACAAATGTTATAAACCAAAAATCTTATTATAGCTGTTAACAATGTTGAAAGCCATGAGCTTAAGTAACAAACAAGTATGTTTTTGTTAATCCAATATATCTTTTTCAAACGACCCGTTTAGTGGTTGTTCTCATATCTTGTGCTATTGATCTATGAAGTAACGCCCTCAGATATACATTATATTTTGCTGCTACCCAGATTTAGAGGTGTTACAGCTAGAAGACTTGATAAGTCTTAAAGTTGATTAATTTCATCAACAAGTCTTTCCTTACTTGGAGATGGAGTTGGAGTAAGTTGAGTTTGGTTATCACCTTGAGTTTGAGTATGAATCATACTAGCAACATGTGGATTGGTTTGTGTGAGTAGAGGTGGATTAACAACTCATGGTAATATAGGAGTATCTTCATCATTTGTGACACACATGTCACTAAATGGAATTGAGTTATGGTTTGCTTGAGTAAAAGGATTGATCTCTTAAGAAGAAATCAAAGAGAGTTCAAGTGTGATTTGGGTATTGGTGTAGTGAGTTAACATTGTTCTTCACTTGATGTGTCGCAAGTGTTCATTTCTATCTCCATAATATGTCTTACAAAACTTTCTTTTGCTACTACTTTGAGGAATTTGGATTGGGTTTGTATATGAGAAGTTCATTAGTATGAAGATGATTTGTGGTGATGATGGTGAGGATAAGAATGTATTTATAATTAGAGAAAGGTGCAATTTAGGGTGGATGAACATTGTTAAAATAACAAGTCCAAGAGATGTTTAGGAATTTTGGGAAACTGTAGGTGTGGCTAGGTAGAAGAGAGGAAAGAAAATAGTAAAAAATTTGTGAATTAGAGGGTGGTCCCCTTAAATAGGTGGGCGGTCCCCTTAAATATAAAGGGGCCGCCTTTATGAATTAAGGGGGCCACCCATCTGAAAAATTTCAGACGACCAAAAAATGGGGTTTTGTTCAGAAATCTTTAAGAAAGGTCTTGTTTTGGAGATCAATTTTGAAGCAAGTCCAACTTTCTATGACAATAGCATTTAGCAAGTAATCATGCAAATACCTAGTTTGAACAAGTATAAATTAGAACTATTTCACATAATGTTTGGCAAACAAACATGTGTGAAATAATACTAAGACCTAAGATGAGCAACACATAAGAATTTTCACAAGTTTAATTAGTGTTGTTGTAAAATTATGGCTTTTACTAAGTGAGCATGCAAAGGCCTAGTTTATACTAAGAACAAAATCATTTCATATAGCAAGTAGCAATCAATTATCTATATTTGTAATTGAGGATCATCCAAGAAAGCAATTAAAGGAACATATCAATATGAAGACAATCTATTAGGTGTAGTATAATAGAAAGATATGTTAATTGGAAAATAGGTTTCAATATCATCAAATGAGATTTATGTTGAAATCCTAGTGTGTGCCTAAATGCAACAAATGTGGAGTAAGAATTATTTCGACTCTAATAAACGTAAAACCTAAGAAATAGTTCAAGTACTCCTTGATTCAATCAAGAGTGTCGAAAATATATATTAGATTATATACTTTGACAACAAGTTAGAGGTCTTTATGCATGAAAAAAAATGTTTTTAGCATATCTCAACAATGTATTAAAATAGATTTTCATGTACTCCTAGTTGTGAGAAGGATTTAGAGAAAATAGATTGGGCGAGAGTGGGAGAGAAGCCGGGAATTTAAGATACTTTAGGGATGTATGATTTAGTGAGAGAGATATCGACGGCGGTTGCTTTCGGCATTTTTATCACAATAGATGTTGTCGATTGACTTGTTAGTGATTGCCCCTAGCGTATTTTGGATAATTGGATAATTTGATGTTTTGATTTTGAGGGTTATGGTGAAGGATTTTGATGTGGTTTTGGTGCATAAGAATCACCAATGTGAGTTCTTGAGAGTATTTTCCCTTCCCTTTTAGTTCGTGCTCATCCGGACATAAATTTTGGAATAAAAGGGAAAAATGAAGAATAATAAAGACGTAAGCGATGAGCTTGACAATGTCAAGACGAATGATGGTTAGCATACAACGAACTTCATCCACGAAGTTATGTAGCTTTTCTCGAGTATTGTGAATGTTCATAGAACAATCACACGACGAGGTATGAGGTTATCTTAAAGGTAGTAGCGGAAAAAGGTGGACGGAAAATATTAACCATCTATTTAATAATAGAGGCATGATTAAGGTTTTTGTGAAACGAGTTTGACATAAATAGTGACATTTTAATTTGCATTTCGCCAATTAAAGATACTTAAATATTTCGGATGAAATAATTAAGTTGTCAAGATTTATCGAAATATATTTAATAGTAACAAGACTATTAAATAGATAATGACACGTTTACGAACTTTTTGGTAGATTTTGATTAGTTTTCTATCCTAAGATTGATGGGCAAGTTTGATCCTCATGGTGATAAAACATCGTGACATTCCTAAAGGGGTGAAAAGACTAACGAAAGTGAAAATACTTAGTCTTAGGATGTGTATATAAGAGAAGCTACGAATCACTTATGTAGAAACTTGTAAGATCTTTGTCACACGACGGTTGATGTTAGCTCTTAGCTTTTGGAAAAGCGTTTTAACATATGTTGTTAAAAGGCTTGAATATGAATTTTCGGATATGACCTTTAACATTTGCGATTGTATGTTAAAGATACTTGAATATTTTGGATGAAATATTTAAGTTGTCAAACCTACTTTGAGGAGTATTAGATTTGAATCTAACTTTTCCTTGACAAAAGAATAGATCATTTGGAAGTGAGCGAGAAAAGAGAGAGTGATGTGTTTGGTATATAAAATTCGACAGCATGGGGCTGTTTGGATTTTTCAGTGGCCGGTCCCCTTAAATAATTAAGGGGGCCGCCCAATTTACACGGCCGGTCCCCTTAATTTTAAGGGGGCCGCCCTCTGAGAAAAAAAATTTCTTCGGTTTTTGGCCAGTTTTTGTGAGAATGAATATTGACAATTTTTAATTAACCTTTTGTTTAATTAAAAAGTTTCTTTGACTATTTCGAACGAGATAATCAAGACGTCAATTTGAGAGGTGATTTAGAGATGAGTTTTCTTGCAAGGAGAAGAAATTAATTTCATTGAAAAGAAAAATAATTGATTCGATTTGAGATGAGACGAGAATTGATAGTGAAGATAATGAAATAGTGAGACGTAGTTGAGAATATCAAGAAGTTGATTCCGATAGACATAGATGATGGTTGACATGGATCCGAGACGATCGTTGAAGTAGAAGGGAGTTTGTTTCATCCATAGTGTGTCTATGATCTTCCCGTGACTAATCCTACTTCTATGTTAATTGTTAACCACTAGCTTGCTCTTCTTCATCTACGTGAGTTTGCTATGTGGTCATAGAAGATTTCCATTTTGTAGACGAATGACTATATTTTGTAGACATATGATTATAATCTAAACGAAAGAGTAGTTCATAAAGAACTAATCTCTTCAAAGCTAGAAAACCAACAAATGGTATTTCTAGAGACTACACTATTATTTTTAAGAACTAATTATACTACATTATGATAGTAACACATAGACATTTACTTGTAATCTATATTCTACGAATATGAAAAGTGAGACGTACCTTAGACTTTAGAATAGTCTTCGTTAATGTCTTCAGAATGTAAATGATAAGGGTTCATGGGAACCTTATCATGAATTCTTTAGTCCGTAGACAAAGAATGTTAGTAGATAACATACCACTTCAAAGATTGTGATGACTTAGCCATTTGGTCCCCAACGTTTCATGTATCCAAAGTTATTGTTTACACATCTATTTTGCATTTGGTTTTGGCACATACATGGTGAGCAACTTGCACATTGAGTGAAATTTGGTTGGTGTGGACGATTCCACATTGTGTGATTAGTGTTAGGGTAATTTGGTCTACCATTGTCTCTCCTAGGTTGAGGTGTTTTGGAACGAGGATGAGGATTTTCTTTTCTTCTCGGAGGAGGTGTTTTAGACCTTATTGTGGGTTTAGTAAATCCGACTCCGGGTTTTAAAGAAGGTTTGTAAAAATGTTTTACCTCATCATCACTTGCAATAGGGATTTTGGTGTTGTTTATAAGTATAAATTTTGGTTTTGAGTTTGGGTTTGATTCCATCAATTTTTCTTTTGACTCGACTTCTTGAGCTCTTACAAATTTTACTTGTTTGGTTTCGCTAGGTGATCCTTTGGTAAAATTAAATCCCAAACCGGTTTTATCTCCGGAAGGTTTTTGAGAACTTATTATTTTCTTAAGTGAATGACTACTATCATTAAATTGATTTAGCCTAGATATTTCTTTTCTAAGTTCCTCATTTTCAAACTTAAGTTCATGACATAATTTGCATTCTTCAATTACTTCCTTACCTTTTTCTAGCCTAGATAGTTTATCTTTTAATTCTAGTACTTCATTTTCTAATTTTATTTTAGCTTGTTTTAGAGTTTTATTTTTAGCCATGACTTTTAATCCTAGTTTGCATAGTCTACTATATTCATTATCTATGTCATTTTCGTCTAGTGATGATTGATTATCACTAAAATATTCGGTTTCGGAAAGTACCTCATTGGAATCTTTAGCCATAAGACACTTTTCGTCCTTTGTCTTCTCCTCTTCATCATCGTCGCTATCACTCCAAGCTCCTCCCACGAACGCCCTTTGATTTTGATATTTTAATTGTTTCGGACATTCTCCGATGAGATGATTTGGATCTCCACACTTGAAACATTTTCTTTCACTTGTCTTATTTTTGTCATCTTTATTTCTTTGGAATGATCTTCTTTCTTCATATGGTTGTTTTACGAATCGTCCTTGTCTTTTGAAGAATTTCTTGAAGTTTCTTACGGCCATGGCGTATTCTTCATCTTCACTATCGGAGGTTGAACTATCTTCATCACTAGATTCCTTTCTAGCTTTCAAGGCAATAGATCTACTTTGTTCTCTTTTGTTTTTGACGGTTTCGGAGTCTTTCTTGATTACTTCTTCATAGACTTTTAAATTTCCAATAAGTTCGTCAAGTGAAAGAGTTGTTAGATTCTTTGATTCTTCAATTGCCGTGACTTTTGTGCGCCATTTAGGATGCAATGCCCTAAGAAACTTCCTAACACAATTCTTGCTAGAAAAACCTTCATCAAGTGCTTTTAGACTAGTAATAATAGTGTTAAATTTAGCAAAAGCATTATCTATTGATTCCTCTTTCGGAATCATGAATTGTTCATATTGTTGAACAAGAAGATCTATTTTATTTGCTTTGACTTGATTATTACCTTGATGAGTGATTAACAAAGTATCCCAAATTTCCTTTGCGGTTTGACACATAAATTTTTTTTCATATTCTTTACGTGGTAAAGCATTATAAATTACCATTTTGGCTTCATTATTTTTAGCAAGTTTCTTTTTAAGATCATTATTTTGTTTGTGAAAAGATACAATTTCATCCTTTTTAGTTTCGGGATTAAATTAAATGGGAGGAAAATCACCATCGGTAATAACATGCCAAAGATCTAGATCTTTTGACTTCACATAAGTTTCGAATCTATTTTTCCAATAAATAAATCCATCACTTTCAAATAGTGGTGGTCTTTGCATAGATTTCCCTTCTAAATATTTTTCCGATTCCATAGATCGATTCAAGTTTTAAAATACAATTTATTTTAAAAATCTTGTTTAACGTGGCTCTTGATACCAATTGTGGAAAACTAGAAGGGGGGGTTGAATAGTTTACCGCTTTTTAATTTAATGTTTAGTTTTTTTTTTTAAAATTTGTTTATAAAATTTAGATTTGGACTTTTATGGTGAATTCAAACACTAATATGAACAATACAAATATGTAAATCAATAAAAGATAAGAGTAGAAGACAAACCACAACATAAGGATTTATAGTGGTTCAGTTACGAAGCTCCTCTTTGGCCTACTCGCTCCCTGAGCACCAAACTCGGAGTTTTCTTCATATGTTTCGTCTCAACAAAACACCCTTTATGGCGGAGAAAACCGTACACAACGTTTCTTATATCAATTTCCGACACTAAGCTAGATGTCGAGTTCTAATCTTAGCTAGAACCAATCTTTCACAACACAACTTTATAACTAGTTCACGACTTCACAACTTCACAACTTCTTCACGACTTTACAACTTCTTCACGACTTCACAACTTCTTCATGACTTCACAACTTCTTCACAACTTCACAACTTCTTCACGACTTCACCACTTCTTCACAACTTCACTTCACCACACTACTTATATCACAACTATCTAACACTACTAGTAAAGATCACCAAGATCTAGCTACTACACACAACTACAAGATATACAAATGATTTACAAATATGTGATATGAATACAACAAGTTTGCTATTCACACTAAGGTGTAATACTTCTTCACTTGATGATGAAAGTATTCTTCTCTTTCACTTGAGAAATTAAGCTTGGATCACTTAGAAACAAAGCTAAATGATTAAATGATCAAAGGATTTTAGAGAGGATATGTAGGCTGTTTTGAGCAGAAAGAATGAGTGCAAAAGATGAGAAAAATGTTGAGGAATAGTCCAGTATTTATAGGACAAGAAGGAGGAGCGGAGTCTATGGCCGACCCCCTTAAATAGGGTACCAGTCCCCTTATAATTAAGGGGGCCGCCCATGTATTTAAAGGGGTCGCCCCTTTCAGACGCTCCTCTTTTTTTGTCCTATCCAGAGGAGGTGTTTACTGGACCTTTTCTAGCCGTTTTAGGTTCGAAAATTTGAAATTCAAAATGTTTATTTTGAATAAAACATTTCTTTTAAATGTATAAAATGTTTTGTAAGTTTATAAACATGTTTACAACATTTTATAAAAGTTTAAGGTTGAATAAAAATTTCCTTTGATTATAAAATCCATTAAGCATTTATTTATTCATACATTTAAGTGATGTAAGTTTGAAATGAATATTAACCACTAATTACTTGTTTATGTTTTAATTTTTCATTGAATGTGTTTATATTTTGTGATTATCAAAATGTAAGGATGTGAAAAATATTAATAATGCTTTTAAGCATTATTTCTATCAACACCGAGGTTGTTAAGTTTTTGTAGTCCAAGTAATGGAGAAGAAGTCAGACGAGAAAAGACTAGAAGATATCCCAATAGTCAGAGAATTCCTAGAAGTTTTTCCTGAAGATCTACCTGGCCTTCAACATGTTCGTCAAGTAGAATTTCAAATCCATTTGATTCCAGGAGCGACACCAGTAACCCGAGCACCTTATAGATTAGCTCCTTTAGAAATGCAGGAACTATCTGACCAACTACAAGAGTTAGCAGACCGAGGTTTTATCCGACTGAGTACTTCGCCCTGGGGAGCTCTTGTCTTATTTGTTAAAAATAAAGATGGATCTTTCAAAATGTGTATCGATTACCGGGAGTTGAATAAACTCACTATAAAGAATCATTATCCATTACCCAGGATCGATGATTTATTCGACCAACTTTAAGGTTCGGGTGTCAACTCAAAGATTGACTTAAGATCAGGCTCTCACCAACTGAGAATCAGGGATAAAGATATTCCCAAGACTGCTTTCAGAACGAGATACGGACACTACGAATTTCAAGTAATGCCCTTTGGTTTAACTAACGCACCTGTATGGACCTCATAAACCGTGTGTGCAAACCATATTTGGATAAATTTATGATAGTGTTCATTGATGATATTCTTATCTACTCCCGTAACAAAGAAGAACATGCAAATCACCTGAGAATAATCTTGGAATTACTCAAAAAGGAGGAATTGTATGCCAAGTTCTCCAAGTGTGATTTCTGGATCAGTATCGTGCAATTTCTTGGGCATGTAATTGATAGTCAAGGAATTCATGTTGACCCTGCCAAGATTGAAACAGTTAAGAATTGGGCATCTCCTATCACACCTACAGAAGTACGCCAATTCTTAGGACTCGCCGGTTACTATCAGAGATTTATCAAAGATTTTTCAAAGATCGCAAAGTCTTTGACTGAATTAACCCAGAAAAATAAGAAGTATATCTGGGGAGAAGACCAAGAGTCAGCTTTCCAATTGCTAAAACAGAAACTTTGTGAAGCTCCAATCTTAGCATTACCAGAAGGAAACGATGACTTTGTTGGCCTGGGAGCAGTGTTAATGCAAAGAGAAAAAGTTATTGCATATTCATCCCGACAACTCAAGCCTAATGAAGAGAACTATACCACACATGATCTCGAATTAGGAGCAGTAGTGTTCGCTCTTAAAATTTAGAGACACTATTTATATGGCACAAAGTGTACTGTGTTTACTGATCATAAAAGTCTTCAGCATATTCTTGATAAAAAAGAGTTGAACATGAGACAACGTCGTTGGTTAGAATTGCTTGTAGATTACGATTGTAAGATTCGCTACCATCCTAGAAAGGTAAATGTTGTAGCAGATGCCTTAAGCCGGAAGGAACGAATCAAACCACTTCGAGTTAGATCATTAGTCATGACTCTTCACCCAAGATTACCATCATAAATCCTCCAAGCCCAAAATGAAGCACTCAAAGAAGAAAACCTCAAAGGTGAGAACTTACAAGGAATGGACAAAGCATTTGAAATACGTTCTGATGGAACCCGATATATCAAGAATCGAAGTTGGTTACCACTCTTTGGTAATCTGGGGGACTTGATCATGCATGAATCTTATAAATCAAAGTATTCCATTCACCCAGGTTCTGACAAGATGTATCAGGATCTAAAGAAACACTATTGGTGGCCTAACATGAAGTCAATCATCGCTGAATATGTTGTCAAATGTTTAACATGTTCTAGAGTTAAAGCTGAATGTCAGAAGCCATCTGGCTTACTGGTACAACCAGAGATTCCTATGTGGAAGTGGGAGGGAATAACCATGGATTTTGTCACAAAACTACCTAAAACCTCAAACAGACATGACACAATCTGGGTCATTGTCGATCGCCTTACCAAATCCGCACATTTCATCCCTACCAGAGAGACAGATAGTATGGAAACCCTTACAAGGTTGTACATCAAAGAAATAGTCTCCCGGCATGGCATGCCAATATCTATCATCTTAGATCATGACAGTCCTTTCACATCCAAATTCTGGCAATCATATATATATATATATATATATATATATATATATATATATATATATATATATATTATATATATATATATATATATATATATATATATATATATATATATATATAATGTCATAATGTCATGCCATCAATAATTTGTTTTTTGGCTTAAATTCGTTTTTTAATTTTTTTTTGCCAAGAACAAGATTCGAACCTAAGATCTTTGTGATACTAACAAACCACTTAACCACTAGACTAGGTAATTGTTTTGAATTATATCTTCCATATGAAAATATATAAGGTCATGCAAAAAAATCCTAATCTACCAATTTTTAGATATTTTAGGAATCGTTTTTTAGTTCTAAAAAATCTTTTTAGATAATTTAAGACATGATTTCAAGGAGATATCCATCACAAAGAATTCAGTTTCTTAGAATATAATCGCAACTTTTAAATAAATCGATGAGTTCAAAAGTTACGGCATTTATCATATTAAAAAAAGGGCATGCCGGACAACTAGGTACTAGCAAACTTGAAGATGAATACATTCCGTAATGCATTCCTATTTTTCCAAGGTTGTCTTTTCTCCTGTGGTAGAGCTCATGTCGTTGCCCTTAATCCTGGTATACCATAATGTGTGACTGTGTGTTTATATTCATGGATTTGTATGTATGTAATTTTGTATGGATGTTTTCTTGGTGAGTAGATAAAAAAGTGTTGACTTAGGGAAGAGGTACATCGGGTCAACTTGGTTATGGAAATTTGGTCAATAGCTAAGAACCGAATCCGTGGATGCTTTTAATAGCTTCAATATAACCCATGTATCAGCTCGATGGAAACCTCTTGGTTTTGCTTACAGGTTTATAACTTTGCAGCATCATTTGCTTCCCTTTTTAGGTGAAAATATTATTTTTTTGCTCGGTGATTACGAGTCACATAGTTCTCCAATGAAAGTCTCGCACTTTGCGTCAAGGCATGTTGAGCAAATTGCATGTGGGATGCGTCATTCAATAGCCTTGTTGAAAGGTAATATCACATTAAATTTTAATAGTTGCGGATATGCTTATATAAGTCTGTTGTTATTGTCATTAAAATTAAGATATGGGATTTAATGTATTGTGGCCACTATGGTTTAGGTAAACATGGAAATCAAGTATATGGTTTTGGATGTGGCAAGCGTGGTCAGCTTGGAATATCAAACGAGAAAGTCAAATCTATAAATCTTTCGCAGAGTGTTTGTGGATTAAATAAAGTTAATGTTAGTAGTGCATTGCAAACAGAGATCATAATCCATCATTATCTGGTGAGCGAGTAGTTCTTTGTTGAATGATATAATCTTGGTCTAAAAAAGTGTTTACTTGAGTCTTGTTCATCTGATGTGATCTATCTATGAAAAACTCTTCTGGGGAACAGGTGAACATTACAGTTTTCTTCTGTGTTAAAAGTTGTAGAGAAGACTCCTGGCCTTTACTTCTCATATGATGTGAATATAACATTAAGGTCCATCTATTTCTCTAAATAATAAAATATCAAATCCATTTTGTCTAAGAACTAATATGTTTTTTATATCTCCATATCTATCACAATTTATACGGCTATATATTACCTTTCGTATTACATTACGAGTATGTCGTTTATTTTCCACTATGATTATGACAAAAAATGATACATATGACTTAATTCTTTTAGTATGCAATTTTATTTTGCAATGCACAATGTTATCGACTAGGACTTAAGATTCTTCATGTGGGGATGATATGTTGCAGCTCTACATATGTCTTGATGCTTCCTATTTCTGGAATGCAACTCCTAAGCAATACAATGACTAGAAAAAGACAAAGTAAATAGTACATTCGATTCACATATATGCTTACTAATATGATACACTTGCATTTTATAGCATTATTCTTGAACTCTTACATTTGTAAATATAAGAGTATAATATATTCATTGTTGCAGGTATATCATCTCATAAGACTTTCATACCTCATCTTTGCGGTAGTGTTCAGTTAAATTTATTAATGTTATTGCTATTTGGTTAGACCATTCTTTCAATAAATACAAATATACCCAACGATACGCAAATGGTAACTACGAGTAACAAGTAGGCACTTTCTCAATTAGAAAAGTTTTATCATTTTTAATCTTGCAGCATTTAATTCAACTAACAATCATATTTGTGTTCTTTCCAGGCTGTTATTCAGAATCTTGCAATGGTTCTCACCGTGTTCTTTAAGGCAAGCTCTTTATCATGTTATTTTTGGTGTAAGAGGTCCATTTCTATTGCCTACAACATCTGGGTTACCATGTTTTGCACCTACATTATCGTTAACGACTCTGTAGAGCGTTATACATCATTTCCTACATCTACATGGAAACAGAAAAACAAAAGGTTAGTATGTAAACCGTTGCACGTTACTGTTCTTTTTAATACTATGATTCCATTTCCCATTTTCCATTTAACACCATCTTGTTGTTGATTTTCTTATAACACATGAACAGAAAGACTTTGCAAATTAGGAAACTGTTTGGTACCATTTTTAGGCTACTTTAGGTGTTTACCGCTCTTTAAATAACCTCATATGCATTGTGTTTATATGCGTTACTTAATTGTTTGGGTTGTCTAGATTAATTTTAATCCAACAACGATATTCAATTTTGTTATTTGGAATGTTTGAATTTGTGACATCTAATTAAGTTTAGTTAATATGTAGATAAAGTAAGCAAGAGAACTGAGCCATGTACTCTAACCTATTCACAAGCAAAGAGAGTCAATGAAGATTTGGATGTGGACATTATATCGCTTTGTGATGAGCACTGAACACACGCCGAACGAACACACGCTGAACGAACACACTAGACGCTGAAAGAACACACTAAACATACGATGGATGCTGAAAGAATATGCGCTGAATGAATAAGAGATGAACGGAAATAAACATATTGTGTGTGTTAAGATTTTCATAATTTTGTTTGTTTATGTTTCAAGCTTGCAACCTTTTTATGAAAATTTTATATTAAGGTGAAATCGGTATGATTTATTATCTTGAACTATCATTTGCATAGTTTGATTAACTGTCATAATCACC
>BQNB010086976.1:0-28043 GCA_026074375.1 Tanacetum coccineum
CTACTAGAAGAGAGAAGAAACGTTTAAGAGTGAGAAGAATCGTCTATGAATTTGAGACAAGACGTATGAAAGATGTGAGGACCAAGGTTTGTATGTGAGGGGATTTATTGTGAAGTGATGGATTGTAAGTCTATCGATTGTAAGGAACGTGTTTGATAATGAGACGCATTTCATTATGAAATTCACTGGACTCTTGAAAACATAAGCAACGATGCTTATGAGTGTTGGGATATGAGGATAACCTATTGATCTATAAAGAGATATTGGGTATAGGTTTGGGTGTGGAGTAGACGTCAACTCGTAGCAGAAGAGAGGAAGTCGTAGGTTATGGAATTAAAAAAATGAATGGTAATATCTCAAGCCTGATACCGGCGGTCCCAGATATATCTGAGGGCCGCCAAAATAGATCTGGGGGCCACCAGACCGCCAATAGGAGAGGAGTTTAGGGGTTGCACGAATAAAATTTTTGTGAAAAAGGGTGTGGACTTTTTAATTTGATTTAGCTAATTATAAATCTTAAAGTACTTCGGATTGGTAGTTTAGTTGTCACAAACAAATGTAATAGAGAATAGACAAGAATCGAGACTAGTAGAAACGAAGAGACCGATTTACGGAATGTGTTTCATCATTCCTAAATCAAGACAAAGATAATTTAACGATTCACACTTGAGGGGTAAAGAAAGAATGTCGGCGATGTTATCTTTAGTCACAACCTTTTCGCATGAGATGTTTCATTTTGTCATTGTTCTCGAAGGAAATGGTGACGTATTTCTGTGTGTTCTCGTTTACGTGAAAGAAAGAAATGATAGAAGACGAAAACAAACGAATATAGAGACAACAAGCTTGACAATGTCAAGATGGATGGTGGTTAGCGTACGATAAACTATACTCACAAAGTTATGTAGCTCTTCTCGAGCATTGCGAATATTCATAGATCAAGCATACGACAATAGTTAAGGTTGTATTAGAGGTAACTAGCAAAATGTGGAGGAAAGTGATTAAGACATACTCTATGGTTGAAGTGAGTGGTTGAGTAGAAGGAAGTTGGGTATAAAGCAAAGAGTGTTTTCGTCGAAGAGAGATAATGTTTTCGTTGAAAAAAATATTTTGATCGGAGAGAAAGAATGTTTTCGTTGAAGAGAAAAGAATGTTTTCGTTGAAGAGAAAAGAATGTTTTCGTCGAAGAAAAAGAATGTTCTGTCAAAGAGAAAGAATGTTCTATCGAAGAGAAAGAATGTTTTCGTCGAAGATGAAAGTTATGTATAGTCGATGATGGAAAGAATGTTCGTCGAAGAGAAAAGACTGTTTTCGCGCAAAGGAGAAAAGTGTGTGTTTTAAACTTATGTTGTTAAAAAGGCATTAAATAGGATTTTCGGATTGAACTTTAACGTTTAAGATAGCCAAGTTAAGGATACTTGAATATTTCAGATGAAATATTTAAGTTGTCAAACCTACTAGGAGGAGTGTTAGATTTGTATCTAACTTTTTCTTGACAAAAGAGTGGATTATTCGGAAGAAAGAAATCTAGATGATGATTAGAGAGATGTGTGAATTGAAGATCTAGGAGATGTAAAACCATTTTATGACTCTTTTGACTTTTTACATTTGTGACACGGACACGAAGAAAAATATTCTAGTGTAAGAAGGTATATACCTAGATGCATAAGATATATAGATTTAAGCATGCAAGTTTTATCTATGCATGCATCAACACAATAATCAACAAGATTAATGTGTAAGACTATATGACATTTAAATGATAAATTGTCCATACATAATACTAACATAGTGTTCGTGCACATATTTAACAAGTAAGTCATGTAAAATGTCGCATTACAAAAATGTGATAATTTTAAAATGCAATCATCATGTAAAACATTTGTTAGCATTTAGCAACTTATGAGCATGTGTGATATTTAGATAAACTAAGAGATTTTTTATCCTAAATTGCTAGAAAAAAGACAAACGCATTTATACATCAAAACATGCATCAATAGATAGGCAAAATACACGTTGAGCATTAAGACAAAAATGAAAGGCATATAATTGCATTAAGTGGGAGCACGTTTTAATCTTGAAACTTCAAAGCAATATGTGGAATGCAAGTGTCTAGATTGACTAAGGATGACCGAAATTTTTTCTTGCTTTAGTGTGCTACTCCTAATGAAATTCAAAGTCTATCAATTTTGACTATAATTAGGATATATTTAGAAGTGCCATTTAATCAAATTAGAGGAATTACATATGGGACTATCACTTGTGGTGCTCTATTCCAGGTAAACACGGACCATTTTTAAGGTTTTCCACAAACCAACTTAACTCTTGGGATAAGCAATTCTACCGTTCAGGTCAAATGAATTATCTGTAGCAATAGAATCTCTTAGTAGTCATTCTCATTGTAAGAACAAAATAGAATTCACTATATTTTCATAATGAAGTGTTGCAAAGTATAAATTTATATTATCTTTTCATAGAGGGTCTAACATGCTTTAATTCCGGTTCGCATAATCCTAATCAAGATGTGTGGAATTCTAAAGTTAAATGAGAGAGCAAGCAAGTTGTTGTAGGTATAAGAGAGAATGAGTCATCTAGAACCTAGGAGTTT
The DNA here is from genome assembly GCA_026074375.1 of Tanacetum coccineum. Classification (NCBI taxonomy): domain Eukaryota; kingdom Viridiplantae; phylum Streptophyta; class Magnoliopsida; order Asterales; family Asteraceae; genus Tanacetum; species Tanacetum coccineum. The sequence goes on from BQNB010086976.1 coordinate 2,606, forward strand.
GCTTTAAGTTAGTAATGTGTAATGCTCTATAATGAGTGTGGTTTCAAAGAATGCCCTTTGCATGCTTTTGTATGAAAGAAATTCCATTAAGGTTATTGACCTAAATACGATCTTTGTGAATGTTTTCTTTGCTATAATAATAATGATTTTACTAAAGGTTAGTTACATGTATGTTGGACTTTTAAGCAAGTGATTCACAAGAGGGAGATGTTTTAGATCTAATGCCATAGGGCGGATTTACCTAAACCGAAGATGAATTTAAGACGAAGGATCCATCGATCAGGGAGGTGCCAAATTTGGGCAATGATCATTTTTTTTATTATTTGGGAGATGGTGTTGACATTAGGTTATTAGGAGCAGCTTATATAAGTTATAAGAGTTCTTGGTTTGAGATTTCGGAAATGACATCCAAGATTGCTTATGTCTAGTTGGTATTATTATGAGTATTCTAGATAGTAAATTCATAAGTCGTATCTACTTTTGAGTGTGTTAATTTCTAGCATTGTATAATTTGACATAGCTTAATGACACAAAACATTTTAAACACTTTAGACTCTAATGGAAACTCTTCATTGCAAGTCGTGATTGACAATTCGATGAACTAATTCTTGTTGTTTGCAATCGACTTCGTGATTTCTTGTAATGACCGAGGATGGTTAAACACGTAGGAATGGGGAAATATCTTTGGTTCATTTGTTTGATATTTTCCGTAAATCTAGATAAATACTATCTCTATTTACATGTTCATATTCCAAATTTGTAATAGATTGAATAGTGAGATTGATTATCGTTCGTTGAATATTAATCATCTTGCATATTCAAGAATCCTCTTTACGTCACTTATTGAAAGAAAGCACAAAAAATGTGTTTGTGGAATTTTTTATGTTCAATTATTCCTAGTACCTATCCTTAGTTGGTTAAAGGGTTCTAATTTGGTGAAGAAGAATAGTATGCTTATTTCGGTAAGTAGGAGAAAGTTTTGATAAGAAGGAGAGTTTGAGTTTGAGTTATGCTTTTGAACTGGTTTGAAAAAATTTACCTATTTTAGGAATTTACTCTGTTTGGAGCTTCTCGGATGAGCGTCTTTACCAATTTGCAAGGTAAAATTATTTAAATATTTTGGATAAAACATTCCAGTCGTCCAATTCTAACTTCATTTTGTATATTATGCTTATATTTGCTCTAAATATTTGGAACCAATAAAATATATTGGGAACAATTAGACTCAATTATGACAATCATTTACACAATATGAGTTATGAATCCGATGCAATATCTTATCACTCTTGGAAAAAGGTTGTTGGTTTTTCTATCAATCGAGTATGATTTAGTATGCAGGTTTAAGATAATATCTCTTGTTACATTTTAATATAATCTCAAAGCTAGACAATAAGAATCTTATTTCTTGTCCATACTCGAAAACTTGTCAATTAGATTCGATTATAATAGATCAAATCATAATATGATTAATGAATCGATATATATTCGAAATCTTTCTTGACCCTCACGAACACTCTTTTTAAAAGAAAACAAATAAAGATTTTTATAGTGTGTTCCATTAATCCTAAGACTAGTTGTATGGTGAGATTGATGAATAATGACAAGTTAATTTTTTTACTTCAAGATTGTCATATATTTTGCTCGTGCGAAAAACTATTTGTTGTTATACTTGGTATGAATAGTTTTTGGGGGGGAAAACCCCCCCCCCCCCCAATTTTTTTTTTTTTATGAGTATATAAATGATTTTCCTAACCATTTTTATACAACACACATCTTTTGCAAAATATTATACGTTTATAAAAAGAATATAATTATGTGTGTGTGTTAGAACAATGCAAGCACAAGCAAAGTTTAAAAATACATTTTCTTGTACTTAATTACCAATGTATTAATAAAATCTTTTATTTTGTTTAACCAACCCAAGTTCAAACAACGCAAGATGATGAAAAGATTTAGACATTTTGTTGAAAGAGAGTTAATGTGTTGAAAATATTTTAGTGACGGGTTTTAACATATGATCTTAGGACATTATTTTTCCACACACTTGACAAACTATTGAACTCTCATTCCTAAATGGGTTACTACACTCAAAATGATCTACAAGATGTTTATGTAACACTTGTAAATATAGTGATCTATCCTATTGCAAGCGCATTAAATAATTGTTGCAACTTAACGTAAGAAAATCTAGCGTATTTCCTATAGGCATATCCGAAAAACTAGTAACATAAAAATAGATACATGGCCTCATGTGGTTTAGATATATAATTAGTTCAATTACAAATAGTAATGATTACTTATTAATATCTATTAACTAAGTTGAAACAAAAGTAAGCATACATAATCATCTAGCATATACATAAGGATATTTGTCGTTGTTTTGTGTATTAGATATAACGATGTATTAATTAGCTTGCATTTGATTTCTGAAAAAAAATAACAAAAAAAAAAATTTTAAATAGTCCTCCCCATTTCAAAAAATAATTAGATCAATATTTTGAAAGGGACAAATACATATTTTCAATGATATATCATTTAGAAAATGTCGACTCAAAGGAAAATGTAACTACAAAGTTTTTCGTTTAATACGGAACTACAAAGTTTTGACCACTATGTAGTATTTTGCATTTCTGACTTATTTAAGTTTAGAATAAAGACTTGGAAGTATTTTTAAATGAAAGTAGACTCAATTATCTTCGAAATATGGCCAGGTGGTAGGATTCTACAAGTTCTTACAGTTGGATTTTATATGATTTTTGAAGTAAAAGTTTGGCCAAATTCTGGCTGATAACAGACAGACGGCCCAGATATATTTGGGGCCGATCACTAAATTTTATGGATCCCAACCAGTTGGACCCCAAAAACACATATTTTATTCAAAATCATTTGGTGACTTAACTGTAGAACATAGGACTTTAAAAAAAAGTGTTCCAACACAAAAAATTGTTGTTTTCGGACATCATTTTACTCTTACGACTATTGACTGGGCAATTCCCATGTTATTTTGAGAAATCTTCTTCAAGTAGTATACGAAAGTATATTTAATAGAAAATTTTCCGCTTTCATATTTAATCCCCCTTCATGGGTAATTTGATACATGGATCATACTCTATTTTAAAAATCATTTGTTTTGAAAACTAGAGTGACGTAGCTCTGATACCAATTATGGAAACTGTAGAGGGGGGTGAATACATTTCCATTTAAAAACTTTAAATCTTGAGTATCAAATCATCAATCAAGTTAGATGTAATATGAGAAGTGCGATAATATGTTTAACAAACTAGCACATAATTTAATATACCAAATCAACCACAATATTAATCTACAAAGTAGTACACTACACTTAACTAACAATATATACACAAACCATTCAAAATCATAAGCTCAATGCAAGTATAAAAGTAAAGCTGGTAAATGTAATGAAATAAGTAAGCGAAGGGTAAAGAAATGAAACAATGTCTCGTTGTTGATTATAGTGGTTTCGGTCAGAAGTCCTCTTTCGCCTACTCTACTCCCCGAGTATCCAAATCGAGCAGTTACTTCACTAAATCAACAAGCCCTTTCGGCGGAGAAATCGTGTTTTTAAACAATGCACTTCATTATTTTATGACACTAAGCTAGTATGTCCTTGTTCTTCTTCGGGTACACTAAACCCGTTATGTTTTTATGGACCAACACTAACAAACCTTGTGTTTACTGTGTTTTATGGCATAACAACATAACGAGTCACTTACATTATTTTTCGACACTAAAGCTAGATGTCGAGTCCTAATCCTTAGGCTATGAACTAATCTACCACTTCCTATGTATTTTATGGCCTAAAATACTGAACCAACCCACAATCAACCATCAAATATATACTATCAGATGGATCTACACTAATATTAAGATTGGAAGACATGGACTCGATCTATATGTAACAAATGTTACAAATGGACTAACTAGACTACATAACTTCGGATCTTGAAGATGACAGAAGTTCTTCTCTTGCACTTGATGGAAAAGGAGGAAAGCGATAGAAAATTTAGAATCACATTTAAACAAGATTATACCGAGTTGATGATCAAATATTTAGAGAGATTTAGTGAGATATAGATGAGAGAAAAGAATTGAAAGATAAACGTGCAAATGGTTATGAAAATAGGTCGGAGGTGACCCAATATTTATAGGAGCTGAAAAAAAGTCTGTCAAGAAACGGCGGTCCCATATATATTAGGAGGCCGCAGGTATTTAAGGGACCGCCCCAACAGACGCTCATGTTTTTGTCTTTTTGTGGTGAAGGTGAAATCTGGTGAAAGTAACACTTGTTTTAGGGGGAAATGACCAGATTTTGAAATTCAAATAATAACAAATAAACATTTCTTTTATAATTCGCATTAATCAATTTTGTCTAAATAAGTTTTTAGAAATAGTTCTTGTTATATTATAAAAATCATAAAGTTTAAAGGACAAAAACTTAATCTTTGTAATCTAACAAGTTTAATGTTGTTTGTTCATACCTTACGTGATTTACGTCGGGTAGAATAAATGTCGATGTTGATTTATACTTGAGACGTTGAGAGATGTGGATGCAAGTATGCATTGATAATTTATGATTACAAGTAACTTGCGCACTTTACGTTACATATTACAAGTTACATGTTTGTCATCACCAAAACATAAAGAGATCGTATAGATTAAATATCATAATATTTGCACTAACAGATACCATCGGTAACAGTCTTCATACTACCTTACCCCTAATATGGTTGATTATTCTTAAGTGTCTTAATTGCATGTAATGTACTCTTAGGGCCTTGTAATAGTCTTCATAGTACCTTACTTGTGCGTTGCCTTAACGGAAGATTACATAGGCGGCGGGTTCGTGTAGTTCGTTCATGACTTAGAAAATACTTACACAGATCATTGCAAGAGTGACAAAGCAACATAACTTAGAGAAGCATAATAAGGAGTAATGCACGATTAAGTAAATACGTTCGTTTACCATATAATTATCACTAATAGTTTAAATTTAATTATTAGTTTAATTAGTTAAAAACCAACCAACCTCTCAAACCATGATATTTACTTGCTTTTATAAAAACATAAAAACACAAAAAGAATCTCCTCTTAACCCCTTAAACCTCTATTAGATTCTGTTTGAGCCTTCCTAACCTATACCCCTAGAGAACGATAACAACCTCCGAGTCTTGCCTATACTACACTGCAACGATTAGGTGCACTACCGAGGGGATTGTAAATCTTCTTGTGAAGTCCTTACAAACCGCACATCAAAGTTTTTGGCGCCGCTGCATGGGGAATAGTTAGGTTTCGAATTTAATTTAGCTTAGGTCTACTCGCTTGATTCCTATCAAGTGAGATTTTAATTTCTATCAATTAGCTTTCTCTTAGTCTATCTTTTCTTTGTGTCCTTTGTTTTGTAAATCACTCTTTCGTTCACCATCATGATGTATGAAAGACCACCAACCACATCCTTTCAAAACCCTCCACGAAACACAACCTTCCCATTCCAAAATTATACCTTGGTGTTCCAACAACATCAAGATGAATCTATCTACGATGGTGGGACTCATTTCAAAAACTTATCCCAAAGAGTCCACTCATCATGGACGTGATTTATTGTCTCCCTCACTCAATTCTTTTATGGATTCATCCTATTGTGACGACTATAAAAACCGACATGGACCTTGACTTTGCAGCAGATGGGAACCTTGGGGAATTAGTGGTGAAAATGCATGGGAATCCATAGAAAATTTTGCCCAAGGCCAAAAAGAATGGGACAACCCACCAAAGATTATTTCTGAACAAGAATTAGAAAATTTAAAGGCTTAAGCAAAAAGATTGTTTGGAAATAAGAAGGTTTGAGTTGAGATGCATAGGGGTATAGCATGGGATAAGGTGAAAAATTCAAGCCCACAAGTCCTCCACAAGTCCCTCCATTATTGAGGTACACACACGCTTGTGACTTACCCGGGAAGAAGTAGAGAGAGTTTAGGAACCCCGATGTGGTCGGTTAGAACCTTTGGACAAACGAAACTAGAGGATGTAGGTGTTGACAATCATGCTATTCACTATTAGTTATAAGGAAGTTTCTATTTTTGATGAACCAGAGCCTCAACCACAACCCTTACGTAATTGGTAACCCCCCCCCCCCCTCTTTAGATGTAAGTCCTAGAGTCGGAAAGGGCCTCGAACCACATTCAAACCATTTAGTCCGGATAGTTTTAGGATGAAGGTAGTAGATCTCTTGACTATTCATACACCACCTTCACCTGGCTTGGAGTCTTTCCACCTTAAGGATATGTATTGCTATTGTCACCCATGATGTTGTGACTTAAGAAAACATTATGGATTTATACTAGGTTTATTAGGACATGTTGGATCCTCCAGTGTTATCTTTCGAATTAGGAGGTCGATAGAGAATAATTTCTTATGGACTTAGTTTACCTGTAAGCCAACGTGAAATTACGAAAAGTGTAGGATTAAAGAAACACACCATTTAGAGCATATATTTCAACTACTACTTTTTCAACATAAGGCTCTTTCCTACCACAATGGTGTATAGCATTATTATCACCCACACATAAACTTAAGTATAGGGGAGCACCTCCCCTGTTTTGTTAATCAAGGGATAGAAGCACATGCTCGTGACCTCGAACATAAACAAGTGCTATTGGGAGGCAACCCAATACATTTTAGCCTTGTTATCATATGTTTCTTATCCATTATTGGAGGTCAAACCAGGGGGAGTTACTAGTTTCTCGACTTTTTCTTTTCCTACTTTATTCTTTTTTTACGGGTACTTTTAAAGAACATCTGGGGACCAATTGTTCATCTTTAGTGTATGGGTAAATTAAGCATTAGAAAAATATTCCTTCAATTTTCACTTTGCTTGTTTCTTAAATGATGAGTAATAATTGTAACATACCATCCCCTTACCTATAGACGTAATTTTAACACAAAATTTATAAATTTTTTATGACACATACGACGATGCAGAGTATTAATCACGTCTCATGGATAAGAATTTATATGACTAGCACAAAAACCCTCAAATTTCACCCCACAAATATGAGGTTCGCCTTTAGATCTTTAGGAATTCAGGTATCCATTTTTGATACCTAAGATAATTTTACCTTTAGCTTTCTTGAGTTAAGGATCGAGCAATCATATGTATCTATTCCATCGTTATGGATGTGTATATGTAGTTTTGTCACCATTTTTGGAGTATTGGTATCGTATTTAACAATTATTAATGAGTGTTAGGGTATGTAATTACAATTCTCAGAACTTGTTTTTGTGATGCATCCCGAGACTGCATAGTGAGAATTAGGATTTGCTAAATGATAAGAGGCACAAGAATTAACCTATGTTTTAAACCTGTATTTGTTATTATGGTCACCTCGATCATATAACTATCTCACACCCTTGCCATGCACTCATTTTTAGTGCAGGATACCCCTATTACACCCTTTTGAGCCTATCCTTTTCACGGTTCTTGTAAATTTCTGGTGCACTCCAAATTTTTAATGAAGAGCATTGTTAAACCCTTAACCAATTGTTACACCCAAATCTCCTTAGCCTACCTTATGTGTACTCACTTTTAGTACACTATTTGTAATCAGTTAACTTATTGAGGAGTACCATTGTTGCAACTCGAGTGAATTTATCCTTGTACAATACAGTTTGGGACGATTGAGAATCTTTGGTAGTTTTTTTCACTATAAAGAATTGGGAATAAGTCACTATTACCCCCATTAGAGCTCAATAAGCTTCATGTTTGTTGATACTTTCAATTCGGGTCATTAGCTTAGTAAATTGTAATAAGTTAGCAAAAACTCAAGTGTAGGGGTGTGTTATAAACTCCAAGTTATGTATTATATTAGATTGATGTAGAGTTTGTATTTTAGTTCGTTATCTATTCCGTAGAGCAGTCGAGTCAAGTCTTGGCTTAGCAACGCCTCAGCATATGATAATGCTCCAAATATACATAAATTATCTCCTGTTAATATGTAAATTTATCTGAAATAAATATGTTACATATAATGTGATTAGATATCTCTATTTGTGTAACAGTTGTTTTAGGACCAAAGATCACGAAAAGGACTAAGAACGCAAAAGATATTCGTTAAATGGACTAACGACCGTTAGAAGAAGGATCTAGAAGTGAAAGAAGGAAGTATTACATGATAAACGCCAAAGTGCGGCGCACATGTTCTAAAAGTACGACATAATTTTAGACGGGGAAAGAGAAAATTTATTGCTGAAGCCAAGTACGGCGCACTTCCTATGGAAGTGCGACGCACTTTAGCTGCATATTCATTCATTAATTTTGGTGCATTGAATTCCAAAACCTTTCCATTCCCCCTCTTCTCACCAACTGATAGCTTTACATGGGCTATAAATAGGAGTAAAAAATCAGAGTTTTAGACATCAATCTCATAATCTAATCCTTTAAATCAAGGAAATACTCTCAAGAGACCCTTTTTGGAAGTTTATGTGGAACACTCTTGTTGTTACATTTCCCCCAATTCCAAGGGTGATCATTAAACTAAAAAGGAAGTAAGACTAAGATTCAAAGCGGTTTAGCTATTGTGACAAAGTGGATCACTAATTTCGGGTTTTAGTTGTTAGAAGTTCTTGGAAAATCATACATTTTAGCTTGTGGAGTTGGTATAAACCTTGTTCCCTTCTATAATTACATGAATTCTGAGTTTAACTTGCTTAATATGAGTGTTATTTCAAACATTATGAAGTAGTTCTCTCTTGTTTGTTTGGGATCAATGAGAGTCGTAGTATGAGCATGTTGAATAACTTATGAATGTGGATGTAATAATATTAAACTTGATGTTTGAATGCTTGATCCTTGTTGATTATTTGATCTCTCATGAAATATGGAATTAGGTCGAAAGGCTCCATCTAGTGATTGATTCTCGATACGTCATCGAATCATAATTAACTTATGAGAAATTAGCTAATAAAAATGATTATTTCTAACCAAGTATTAAAATGTTTAATGCTCTATTCCTTGTCTAAAGATACTACCCTAATAAGAAGTTGTAATATTATCATTTCCAAACATGAATCTATCTTACATCATTTTATATAAAAAGGATTAAAGGCCGAAAGGAATTTCTTTTATATAAAATAGTTAAACGCTTAATTAACTATCGGTTGCGTGTACGTTTAAATCTTTATTCCATGTGTTAACACATTATTATGAATGTCATCTTCGTTGTTTCTCTTCCAAACAAATATACTTTTAATTAATCAATTTAATCAAAACATTAAACTGTGTCTTAGATTCGTGACAATCTTGTGATGCATTGGGCAAGATGTCTCACTTCGTATGAGAAAAACCCAATCACGTTGATAACGATCCTGGTCTGACTTAATCTATGCTATAAACGGGGGTTATACTTTACCCGTGTGTTAGTTGGAAATCAGTTAAAACTAGTATTATAAATTTAAAGCTTTATTAACACATCAAAAGTTTTTGGCGCCGCTGCCGGGGATTGAATTGTTTCTTGTTTAAGTATTTCATGTTTTGCAAACCAAAAATTTACTACCTCGTCGTACAGTTTTCTGGAAAACTGACCCAAAAAGATTTTTTTTTCATTTTTACTACAGAAAGTACGACGCACATGCATCTAGTACGCCGGTTTTTCTAGAAAAACAAGAAGTACGTCGCACCTCTGAGAAATTTACACCAAAGAAGTCTGTAATGAACCTAAACAAAAAACAAACGTCCCAAACACTTAATTTCAACTTCAAAAAGAGAAAGGAAAAGATTTTAATGTTTATTCCTTACTTACTACTTTATAAAAATCGTAAAAGGATGAATGGCTATAGAAATCTAAAACATGTTGAATGCACCACTAATTATCAAATGATTATTAGAATGGTCTTCCTATATGTTATATTTGTTTATAATGTTTAGCTTGTAACATGTTTTGACATGCCTATCTACTTTAAGGATCTTAATAATACGAGAATGATTGTTTATGATCTTTTGCATGATTATGTTATGAATGGCATGTTTAAACTTATGAGTTATTTCAACTATCTAGGAATTAATAGAAATAATGAGTTTAAAATGATTAGAAATCTGAAAATGATAAAATTATTAACTGGAAATCTAGAAAGTACGTCGCACTTTGTTATAAGTACGACGGGTTTTCTAGAAAAATTTATTAAAATTAAAAAAACGCAGGAAGTATGCCGCACTTTCTGTGAAGTGCGCCGTACTTACCTATTTACTAGCTTACATAATCATCATATCCTTCTCATTATGAAGAATTTTCTTCGTTTATTGATCCTTATATATTTTCTAAAGATTTTTTAAATATAAAGTACTGCTCAACTTTACTTTTACTAACCCACTAATGTTTACTTTGATGTTGTGCTATCTTAAGAACATTATGGACCCAAACTCAAGTACAGAATGATTATGCCTAGGAGAGGATGAACGAGTTTCACTAAAAGATGGTATTGAAAGCACAAGAGAATGGGACACACCATATCAGTGTAACATAGCAAATAGCAAAGGAAAGAAGGAGTTAAAAGAATTTACATATTATCGAATGGAAACGGAAGGGAAAAGTAAAAGATACATTGCACCTTGTTTCATTAATGGTCTAGAACTATATAATGGGGAAATTAATTTGGAAAACAATAAAAACTAATCTCGAACAGCTTAGCAGTCGGGCTATGTTTGAGATTTAAGGATAAAAAAGGAGACAAGGTTGTAAAGAAGGAGTTACCAATCATCTTAAAAGGAGAAGTTTATCTCGTGAAATTTATCATCAACCCTGTGAGAGATGATATTGTGCCGGGAATAGTGCTTGGAAGATCGTTCCTAAAAATAACAAGAGGAGTAGTTGACTTTGGCAAAGGAATCATGACTATCTACCCTGATTATGACTCTTTTCATGATGACACCGACAACTCTGATAACTCAGAAGATGATTGGGACGCTATATTATTAAGGTTATAGGATTTTGGAGAACATACGATAATCAATAATGGGCTAGGAATTACCTTGCCATATGTGTGTATCATGGGAAAAGAATTCCAAAATTAAGATAAGATAAAAGGAACTACAACTTCGGACTTACAGTGATGAAGGACCTTCATTGAATATCACAAAACCATTGAATTTGAATGGTGTTCATGACACGTTCCACGTGTCAAACCTTAAGAAGTGTTTGGCTAATCCAACACTGAAAGTGCCTTTGGATGAGATTCGAGTTGATGCTAAGTTGAATTTTATGGAAGAGCCTGTGGAAATTTTAGAAAGAAAGTTTAAGAAGTTGAAGCGTAGTAGGATTGCCATCGTCAAGGTTCGGTGGAATTCGAAACGTGGTCCTGAATTCACGTGGGAGCTTGAAGATTAGATGAAATTGAAGTACCCGCATTTGTTTAGTAATGTTAGTAGTTGAATTTCAAGGACGAAATTCTTTTAAGGGGGGTAGAATGTAACCTTTGCCCTTTTTGTGTTCTGAATATTTCATTAATAGTCCTCTGACTATTTGACTATTGTCAGTTTATTCAGATTTTGTACCGTGTTGACGGTGGTGATTTTATGATAAATGAGATGATTTAAGGTTTATTGTGATTAATAATCCCTTTTGGAAGGTATTATTGTGTTATTTGTAATCCGGGTGGTTCGACCCGTGAATTTTGAGAAATGCTAAAAAACGAGTCCGACACGCCGTTAATGTCCAAATGAGTTTTGAAAGGGTTTAAAGTGAAAATATGTCATGTGAATACTCTAGGTTAATGGAAAAGTATTTTTAAAGTGAATAAAAATGCTAATTAACTTTGGGGTGAATTTTACAGGTAAGTTTTACGAGTATTTAAGTGATCCCGACACGAAAAGAAAGGCCCGAGACCTCATGGGATACCATGGCCGGTCAAATGGTCAAGAGTGGAGACATGGAGGCTTAATTTTAGCTAACATGTCTAAAGTGGTACATGATATGCTTTCTTTATCCATAATCCTTATCATTTTCTTTTCAAAAAAAACATACATACACACACACTTTGGTGTGTGCTCTCTTCACGTCCGCCACCTACCACCACAAATCCTCCATAAATTTTCCAACTTTGATCGAGAACGTGATATTCCGGGTTGATACGAGTGTTTGGGTATTCATTTAAACAACGTTTGGGTTGTCTGGTTCATGTCAAAATATACATTTTAAAGATTTTCTTGTAAATTTTCAAATTAAAATTTCATTTGTCCTTTTGGGTTTATTTTGATACATAGATGTTAGTTGTACAAGTTGATCGTTGTGAAAATCGATTTTTAAAAGCGAAATGAATAAAAAGGGTGGTGTTTGGTTCGTGTATAGTAAAAAGAAAAAGAGGGTTTTTGTAATTTTGATGTTGTGGTCGTGATGGTTGAATAATATATAATGCTAGAATGCTTATTTTTGATAGTAGCTTGTATGGCTTATTCGGGCTTATTTTAAGCTATTTCTTGGCTTATTTAGGCTTATATGCCACGTGTAGATTCTCAAAATCACTAGGAAAGTGATTTTGATTATTTTTGTATTATGGCGTATGTTATGGACTATTTTGAGGCTCACGGTAGTAATCAAATACGATACATAGCTCTATAGCTTATTTTCAAGCTTAATATACGTATTTTGGAGTTTATAGACTCACGGCCCAATAAATCTATTTGAGCCGCGACTTAATGGGAGGGTTTATTTTGGTCCGGATTATTTCTACATATAAGTATATACTTATTATAAATGTCCTAATGGACCCTTGTTGGGCCTCAAAGCCCAATAAGCGATATTTAGTAGTTATAAGAATTTTGACGGACTTTTGAAAGTGGAAATGTATTTACGAAGTGAGAGTTTTGTCGGACTTTTGAAAGTGGAAATGTATTTACGACTTGATATTGAACGGTATTTTGGGAAAAAATTTTAATAACGTTTAAGATTGAGAATTTGGATATTTCGTCGAAAAGTAAAAAAACCCCCCCCCCCCCCCCCCCCCCCCCCCCCCCCCAATGTCAAATTTATGAAAAGTGTTGAAAATAAGGTTTGAAACCTTGGAAAAAGTTTTGTTTGAGCCGTTACGGTCATGTCGAAATTCGTTTAAAAAGTTTATTACTTAGAAATTTTCCTTTAAACATGATTTTTGATTTTTAAAATAACCAATATATTATTTTATTTATTAATAAATTCACTATAAAGACGAAAAAATATATTTTTCTTGGATTTCTTACTGTGTTTATTAGAGGGTAAACGTTTCATTTTAACCGTTATTATGATTATTTTGAAGTGACTAAGTTTAAGAATGGACTCATTGTTGAAAAATTTTTTATATTTATTAATTATAATTTTATTTATATTACTTATCTATTTTTTCTCTAAATAGTATTAAGTTTGTATTATTGTGGAATGAGATGATATGAATTGTGGAAATTATGTCGTCAAACCATCACACCACTAAAATTATTTTGGGTAAATTGTACAACGCGTTTAAACTACTATGCATCCAACGTGAGATTCTGTTTTGGAATTGATTTGATTAAAATTGGGAAATTAACTGGGACTAGGTCGTGTGCGGGCGTCGTTGCATTTGCTTGTCTGATTGAATTTGCGTTGATATAGACTTGTTATGGTGAGTTCTGTATTAAGCCCCACTTTTACTGTTTTTCCGTTGGGGGAAAATGATACTCAAATGTGTTTTGAAATGTTTTGAATTGATCTGTGCGAAATATGGTTTTGTTTTTGGGACAAGATATGTGCTTATGACTGCTATGTGAATATTATGCATGATTGTTTGGATCAGATGGGTACGCCTACCCAGTGTTGTGAGGTATTGGATCGGCTTGGGTACCGCCTACCTAGTATTTGTGTGATTATTGGAGTGGTATAGGGTGATGGCCTACTAAGTTTTTTTGTGTGAGTCCTGCCTAATATTAGTTGCTCCAGGCCGGGTAGGCCCTTTAGGTGCGTTAAGTGACTTATGGTGATTGCCTGCGGGGTGGATGCTAAGGATGCATGTCTTGGATTGTTTGCATATATTCACTGTCATATAGCACTATTGTTCACTGTTGAAATATTGGCACGGATCTTGGGTTTAAGGTCAAACCTACGAGCTCACCAACATTATTGTTGACATTTTCGAGTATCATTTTCAGGTGAAGTGATAAGAGAATAGTTTGGTGATTGGCTAGCAGAATTAGAAAGTATTCCAGTGGTATTTTGTGTGAAATCTTGCATGCTTGTGGTTTTGATTTTAGTATTTAGTTGATTTTGGGTTAAGTTTGGATTATGGTCCCTTGTGTGGGCAGTTGAATAATTATAAGAGATTGTGGATTTTAGTTTCGATTTGGGACATCACTCGAGTTATTCGAGGTTGATGGTCTTCATAGCACTTGGAGTTTATGCAACATAGTTTTCTCTATTTTGTATCTTATGTTATGATTGATCATTATGTTGCATTCCCGAGTTTCCGCCATTGTCGGGGTATGACAACCTAACATGCATATTCATCACAAGAAGCAACACCACTAAGATCTACATCCTAGGTTTCATACAATCATAAATAAACACAATAGAACGGTTTAGCTAAGCATGTTAAAGATATAGTATGATACATATTAGAATCACACCTAACATGATATTATTTAATGATTAAGATAGTCTTACTTGCTTAAAACATGGAATTGAAGAGAGTACATTAGGGTTTTTGATGCCCTAAAAATCGTTTCTCTAACAGCGGCTCTAAAAAACGTATAGGGTTCGTACCCTTTTTCTTTTACTCTAAAGTTACACACTTAAAACCCTAAAACGGATTTGTATATATAGGAAAATTGTTGTGACGGTGTCGCGTTTTAATCGTGACGCCGTCGTGAATAGAATATTCTAGATAATGGGCTGGGTCAACAATCTAACCACGTCTGTTGGATATTTGTGGACGCACCGTTCTTGAGATGGGTTGTGACGCCGTCACGTGTAATATGTGACGCCGTCTCCAGCTTCTGAGTAGAAATTCTTTAGAGATGTGGTGTAGGTTCGTATATAGTCTTGTTCTTTTTTCTCCAAATGAGCCCAAGTCACATGTATTTCCTTCAATGCCTTCCAAATGCTAAATACCTGAAAAGGAACGATTAAGTACCTATTTTTTTAGGAATAAATGCAGATTTAGGGGGTTTTTAAACGACCCCGGAAAAAAGTGTATAAAATGAACTATCAAATACCCCTACACTTAGGATTTGCTTGTCCTCAGCAATAAGTTTTTACCTTAGACAATTGCAATATGAGGTCATTTACCTACTCTTTAAATGTATTTTACAGCACAAACCTTCTAAGACCTCGTTAATTAAAAGCATGGAAAGTATATACTAGCACATCACATAAGTGTTTGGGATTCGCTGTTTTCACTCGGGTGTAAATAAATTATAAACATAAGGGGAAACGGTAATCAACACTCGTTTAACTGTCATAGCATATAAATTACCATAGGCTTGGTATAAAAGGATCAAACCTCCACCGGCTAGGCGCAAAGCATTATTCCATTACTATCTAAGAGGTCTTTTTTAAGGGTTTTGTTGAGAGTAGGTGTTATGATAACATTAATGGGAAACATAAACGGATAAGATACATATGGGTGGATTTGGGTGAATTTGGAGTGGATGGGTTTTTAGCTAATTATTTACACGATACTCGCTGTTTTGGTTTGCTAAGCAAGGACTCGGACGAAGTTATACAAACTTTACACAAACTCACTCAATCTATTTCTTTTTCTTTTATATTTTTTTAATGATTTAACACAGCATAATTGGGGTTGGTTTATAACACGTATCCCTATACTTGAGCTTAACAATGCTCGAATTTACAATCTATCTAATGACCCGATTTGTGGTGGATCAAAATAACATAGGAGATCATTAACAAATTGTTTGGGGGTATTGACTTAACCTTTCTTCCCTATTCTTTACGCGAAACATAAATACTACATGAATCCCAATCGTCAAAAATCAGTATTTACCAAGGATATAAGGTCTTAGCAACCATTTACTCAATAATTAACTTGGGTTAACACAAATAATGTACTAAAATTGAATCATACAAGGTTGGGGCTAGGCTATTTGGGCTGTAACGATTGGTTTACAAGGGTGACAATTGCTCTCATTAAAAGTACAGGCTTAACCAGTAAATTACGGATCTTTGAAAAAGGATAGGGCTCGGGGATTGTTACTTGGGGAGTGCGTATCTTGCACTAAAGGTGAGTGCATGGTAAGGGTGTTTTAGGGATTGTTATATGATCAGTGTGGACCACCATAAAAATTACAGGTTTAAAACTTGGTTAATACTAATGCCTCTTATCAGTAATCCTAACACTTACATATGCGGTCTAGGGATGCATACAATAAACAAGTTTAGAATTTAATATATACCGGTACACTTTATTAATCCTAAAGTATCCAATACCAATGTTTCCAAAAAAAGGAGGACATTACCAGCAATACACATCCGTAACGACGGAGTAGACACACATGATTGCTCACTCCTTAACTCGAACAAGCTATTAGGTTTTAAAATCTAATGGCTGAACTTACATTTTTGGGGGTGATTTTTAGGGTTTTTGTGCTGTATCATAAAATTTTATCCTTGAGACGCTCTTTAATAATTGTTTTTCGTCGGTTATGTGTCATAAAAAAAAATTTATATTTTAGGTCTCAAAATCACCTCTTATGGCTATGTTTTGATTTGTTCCCCATTATTTTATGTACAAATCAAATTGGCAAATGAAAGAATAGTTTTTAAAGGCTTATTTCTCCACCTACTTGTTTTAAGTTGAACATTGTCCCCAATGTTCTATAGAAGTTCCCCGTTATAAAAAATCGAAATAATAAAGGGAAAAGAGAAAACAAGGAAAAAAAAACTAGTATCCCCTGGTTTGCTTAATAAAGGAGAGAAACATGCGGATACTGGTTATTTTTTAAATCGTATCAAGATTAGTCCAATGAATCTTCCTAAGAACTTCCAAGCTTCTTCTCTTCAAAATATAACATGTATATCAAAGACAAAACCAACTATACCAAGCTTAAAAAATGTGCGATATTCAAATTACAATATGATTTTAGGGTTTGACTTTCGAATAAAGTAGTTAAAGTTAGGATGAGGAGATTTGTCAAACTCATCGTCGTTTGCAGGTTTATAACAGAAGATTACATATTTTTATAGCTATGTAAGTTTTATTTTCAAAAATAATTAAAAACTTTAAGATTTATAGACCTGGGCGTTTGATGCCGTCAGGAAAATCCTGACCCCGTCAAAGGTGTCGTGGTGACGGCATCGCGCGTAAATCGTGACGTCGTCTCCACGTTCTGTGAAATGAAATTTTTTATGATGAAAATTTCCTGCACTTGATTCCATTAGTTAATTCCTATACAAATAGCTGCATAAAACCTGAGATTTGATAATTTACTCATATGACTCAAAACTGACGCGAATTAATCTAAACAAATTATTTAACATGCTTGAACTTGGTTCAAAAACCGGATAGATTCCACTACACTTATTATTTGCAAAATACCTTTGATTAAAATTAAGAAGAGGTTATAAACAGTAAAAAGCATGATTACAAGATAGAGTTCAAACATGATAGAATAAAATGAAAAGAGTAAAACACACTACACTCCTAATTGCGGGAAAAGTAAATATTGGGTTCTCCCAAAAAGTGCTTTTCTTTATTTTACGAGTCTTGTAGCTAGGACTCGATGTCATTTGTTCTTCGTGTATGGAAGTGGGTCCAAGTCTGGTGATTTCCCTTGGACTTCTCCTTTCGGAGAGTTTAATAGTGGTGGGGATTGACTGTAGGGTTTTTGTAAACTCCTTTCCGTCTATGTCGATTAGTCTAATCTTGGCGTGCCATGCTCCATCTCTGTTTTTGGATGGTTTATCCTAGTTAATTGGTTTTTTAATTAGGTCCTCTGATTCCCACATATTACTTTTAAGGTTAATGGGTATGGCTCCTAAGAATTCTACCATCTACTTAAACACTAAGGTATCCTTAAAAGGATTGAGCTCGGC
The DNA here is from genome assembly GCA_026074375.1 of Tanacetum coccineum. Taxonomy (NCBI): domain Eukaryota; kingdom Viridiplantae; phylum Streptophyta; class Magnoliopsida; order Asterales; family Asteraceae; genus Tanacetum; species Tanacetum coccineum. The sequence continues at coordinate 20,671 of BQNB010086976.1, forward strand.
ATCTCTAGCAATTTCCGCTTTCTCCGGGTAAAATGGCTAAGTCATAGTAGTCCGTCCTAGCATAATAAGGGATTCGTGCGCCTATTCCATCCGAGAGAGGTCGTGGTTTGTATGACTTCCTTTTTCCAAGTGTGGTCCAATAAGGTGCTTCATCCTCACCTAAGTCTACCCCTTTTACTCTAAATACCGACCTAGTGATTCCTTCCCCCACCGCTATTTTGGCCATCCTACAATCTATAACTACGTTGGCGGTGCTTGGAATCCTCTCCCATACTAGCAAAGGTGGTCTCGGGGGTCCTTCTTTATATCAATCACTTAGAATATCATTTATTAGTTTTTGAGTTTTCCTTGTGGACTTCTACGTCTTTAACAATCCCAACGGGGTAGGATTTGGTTCTGTCAGCTAACCCAAAGATATGGTTAGTCTCTTTTAATAATCCGATGTTAAGTTTTTTGAAGAGGTAAAGTAGGATTATGTTCACACATGATCCTAGATCAAGCCAAGGTGTCGAAAGATTTGGTCCCTAATTTCTACAAGGTAGAAATGAATATGTCCGGGGTTTTCCATTTTCACATGTATCTCTCCTTGGAACAAATACTGATCGTTTTTTGCATAGTTCTAAGCTTCTCTAAGTCATTTATCTAATATGGGCATTATTAGATTGGTGATTTCCGTGTGAGCTAGGACTTCAAGAACCGGTAGGTTAAGATGCAAATCCTAGAATTCATCTTCAATAGTTGGTTCGGGATCTTCTAGTTGTTGTGGTTCAGTTTCAATCTTAGGTTGTAGCAAGCTTGCTTTTGGTAATGGTTTTGCCACCATGAAATGTGCCTTGATAGCATTGATTGAGTTAGAAGGGTGAGATGAGCATTGGGGATCGATTGTTAGGTAAGAACGAGCAGACGAGATTGGATGAGTCCCTAGTTTCGGGTTCTTAACTGTGTCGCTAGGTAATGTGCCTGCGATTTGATCGGTGATGGCCTTCAATACAATGTCTATTTTGTTAGTCATCTCACCTTGTTGTCGTTTGAAATTGGCTTCAAACTTAGACAACCTAGCGTCTTGAGATGCCATGAAGTTAGATACACACATCCTTCAGACTTATTGATGTTATAAAGATTTGAGGATGGTTGTTAAAGGAACGGTTTGGGATTGAACCGTTAGGGTGGAACCGGTTAGGTAGGTTTGAAAAATTAATTTGGGAAGTTTGAGGTTGTCTCCACCTAAGGTTTGGGTGACTTCTCAATGACGGATTATAGGTGTCACCGAGATTGTTTTGCTCGGGCTTGAAAGTATACCACTTACCTCCCGCTTCATCGGTACGCGAGGATGCGTATTCAACAATGGCTTGTTCGAGATCTTCCATGCAATACTGAGTGTCGTGGGGACTAATGCAGATCTCACATAAGGTAGTGATTTTGTTCATTTGAGTAGGTTGTGTCAGAGCAAGATAAGCTTCCATCAAGCGTTGAACTTGATTTTCGAGCTTGATTAGGCGGCAGTCAGATGTACTTGGGACATCTTGAGGCAAAGCGATTGCCTTGACCAACTTAGCGAAATCCCTTGGGTCGTTCCAACTTTCGTTATCATAAAGGGCGAGGTCCTCTAATAATGCCCATGATTCTTCGGAGTTAAGGTCACGAAGCTTACCACCAGCCGATTGGTCAATGGTTCGTCTTGTGACGGGATTGACATGGTCATAAAAAATTTAGACTTGGAGCCAAAGGTCGATGCCATGATGAGGGACTTTTTGGAGTAAGTCCTTGAAACGAGTCCATGCTTCGGATAGAGATTCTCCATGATGTTGTTGGAACATCAGGATATCATTGCGGAGTTTTGCGGTCCTTCCCGGTAGAAATAATTGAGCAAGGAATCGAGTAGTAAGATCCTTCTATGTGGTGATGGATCCTGCTGGAAGACGTTCAAGCCAATTACTAGCTTGATCGCGAAGGGAAAATTGAAATAAACGCAGGCGCGTTCTTTCCCTATTTTCACCTTCAAGGTCAAGTGAGTCCACTAGTTTTAGGAAATCCTTAAGGTGTTGGTTTGGATCCTCGGACCGAAGTTCGTGGAATGAGCCTCCGTTTTGCACCAACCGAATGGTGTCGGATCGGAGAGGTACCATGTTGTTCCCTATGGGGAGCTCGATGGTATTCCTATAGCCCTTATGGCTAGGTTTGGAGTAGTCTCCTAGAGTGCGGATAGGATTCCGTCTCACATGGTGGTGTCGAGAAAGGGTTACCGAAAAGATAACACAAAGGAAAAGTTAGACTTCATGAAAGCTTATATGCGAAATTAAATCTTACTTTGATAGGATTCAGCAAGTAGAACTAAGCTAAAAACTATTATCAAAACTTAACTATTCCTACGTAGCGGCAGCCAAAACTTGTTGCGGTTGTGTAAGGGACTTCTACAAGAAGTCTTTACAAACTCCTAGGCAGTGTACCTAACTCGTTGTAGAGTAGTAATAGGCCAAGAATCGGGGGTTGTTATCGTTACTCAAGGGGGAGAATAGGGTTTGGAAGGCTTGATCACGGCTCTAATAGAATTCTATGGGTTGAAGAGAAGATTATTTTTGTATTTTTTATGGTTCTTATAGGAAAGCAGTATTAAATCATATTTTTTGAGAGTTTAGTTGGTTTTTAGCTATTAAACTAAATAATAATCTAAGCTACTAGTGATAACAATATAATAAAAAGTTATGTTTATTTAATCATGTATTACTCCCTAGATTGCTTTGCCTATTTTGTTCGCTTTGTCACACTTGTGTGCTGATCTACCATGCAATTTTTTTCCTAGTCATGATCGAATTACACCTAAACCCGCCAGTCCTAGTTAATTTTCGTTAAGGCAATGCACAATGTAAGGTAGTATGATGACTATTACAACTGCCTAAGAGTTTATTAAATGCATTTGAAATATTTTAAGAATGAACAACCATATAAGGGGCATGGTAGTATGAAGGACTGTTACACGTGGCTATCCTTTCTACACAGTCATGTTTTCCTAGACATATTCATCAGCCAATTACAGACAAAAGATGTTTCTAAGACCTAACAAGTATATTCATCACAAGAAACAACATCATAAGATTACTATCCTAGGTTTCATACAATCATAAATAAACACAATATTAGGTTTAGCCAAGCATGGTAAAGATAAAGTTGAAGAAACATATAAGAATCACCAACAGACATATTGAATGTTTAAGATTGTCTTACTTAATTAAAACATGAATTTGATGAGTGTTATTAGGGTTTTGAGGCCCTAAAAATTATCCTTAATAGCTGCTAAATAGACTAGGGTTCACCCCTTTCTTTTACTCTAAAGTTACACACTTAAAACCCTAAAAACAGATTTGTATATATAGGAAAACCGTTGTGACAGCGTCACGTGTTAATCATGATGCCGTCATGAATAGAATATTCTAGATAATGGGTTGGGTCGTACAATCTGACACCGTCTTGAGATGGGTTGTGATGGCGTCATGTGTAATTTGTGACGCTGTCTCTAGCTTCTAAGTAGAAATTCTTGAGAGATGTTGGTGTAGGTTCGTAGTCTTGTTCGTTTCTTCTCCAAATGAGTCCAAGTCACGTGTATTTCTCAAAATGCCTTCAAACGCTAAATTACCTGGAAAAGGAACGATTAAGTACCTTTTTTGGCCATAAATACACGATTTAGGGGGTTAAACGACCCCGAAAAGTGTATAAAATAACACCTCATCAATTCCTAACAAAAACCTTTGTAGCGGTTAGGCGCCAGTATTTGTTTGTCATCCAAATAATTTTTTCAGCGTCGTTAGAGTTGATATGGTGATTAGGTTGTATGAATGTCGTTGTGAGGATACTTCCGAATGTGGATATGATTAGTTTAAGTTGTATATAATTTGGTACCCTTACGAGCAGTAAATTTATATTGTATTTTATTTTAACATTAACAAAATTAGTCAATTGGTTAATTTGAAATTAATGAGATGACTTAAATACAAAAAATAAAGTAGACATAAATAGACGTAACCAAGCACTACAAGTTATGAGAACTGTTTGTAAATCTCTAATACAACTCCATCAGGAAAAAATAAACTAAAAAACCTTGTCCTTGTCGAAACCTTAAGAATCTTTCTAATTGTAATGTTAAGATAATGGTTTGATGATTTTGTGGTAAAGACATAAACGTTATGAAGTATCAAAATAGATCCGACGTTGATAGACTCTGCGTAACCATCCTCATTTTCAAAGACTTTGTAATGAATTGTACCACCCATTGTACCCGATGGATCTTTCAATGTAACTATTAGGTCTCCCAACGCATTCGGCGTACAAGACATGATTACGCCTACCACCCTTTCAAGTTTCCCGTTCTTGCAATATTTTTCATATCGCCAAGACAACCAGATGTAATGACCCATTCAGCATGCAGATACACAACTGCGCTTAGCCATGGGCCAAGTGTAAAATGATTATCTTCAGACGCATCATCAATTATTTTTCTAACATACTCTTGGGTGGGCATTACGTTCTCATGGCCACCTTCCATAACGGCTGCATTTTATCGGAGCAACGCCGCTTGAAGAATACCCGCTGGACCGGGTATTATCCTTGCTTCTGGTTTTTTAGGTTGACCAACGTACAAATGTGGTATTCGATTAGTGGAATTAGAAGCACATTCAACAAATAATTTGACATCCTCGTCGTTTGTAATATCCATTTCAATTGAAGGGAGGTTAAACGATAAATTAAACCAGACATTTAGATCTAAATTGAAAATTTTGACCACCATTTCAAACTTAATAAGTGGTACGTCATATTCATTCATACATAATGAATCTATCTTCCTGGTGTCTCATTAGAATGTAACACACATTTAAATTTTGTAATACTTGAACCTCATTTTTATGTATGACAGATTTTAGAAAATGTTGTAATTTGAATTTATGAGAAACCGTGTATATAGTGTACAAACATTGATATGACAAATTTTGGTTTTTGTAATGACAATGATGTTGGACAATCGCGACTAAAATAGAATCACGAATTATTTTAAGCGACTTATGAAAACTCAGTTATTATATGTAACTTATCCATAAATTAAAATGAAAACATTCTTAACTCTATCTTGCATACAAATGTAAACAATAGTAACATACTTGTAAATTATAAAAGTAAAGACACAAGTTAATAGAAACACTTTTAACAAACTAATAAAAATGTAAATACTTGTAATAAAAAATACAAAGACTTAATAGGGTAATAACTTGAATGAAAGACTTAAAATAATAACATTATTGGACAAAATTAATATATTAGTTCTTTATGTATGAAGAATTAGTGATTCTTTGCGTATGTGCCTATGAAAATAAACACGGTTTTGCCTTCAAAAACATTTTGAAAGCTCTCAACGGTTGGATTGAACATTTGTAGCCAGTGAGGTATGTGTTGCATGCTATTAGCTTCAGCTATTGGTTCCTCGTTCTTATTAAATCCAAGTAATTTTAGTCTATGATTTTGTTTTTTGGGGTAGGAAAGTGTTTGTAGCTTTTACGTTACTTATAAAATATTTAATAAAAACAAATACTACTTGGTAATATTCCAACTACTCACCTTTAACTAAGGTAATTAAAAAGTTATGAATTACAAAAATAATATAATATATTAATATTAACGTATGTTCTAACGGGTAAGTATGATCACCCGGGTCATTTCACCAACGACTAGTGAAAATTGAAAACCTCGATTTTAGGTTCGGATTCTGATTTGATTGACAGCAAAGATATTTTGGATAAGCTTATTACTACTATATAAGAAGCATCACGTAAATGAAAAGTAAGCAAATTGGGAATAAAATTGTATCCCTAAAATGTCCCTAAAAATGTAAACTAAAATTTCACTAAATAAAGAAAAATTGCCGAAAATTATTAAAAATAAAAGCCCTAATTTTTTTTCTTTCTATAAAAGTTTAATTAAACTAATTAAAACTTTACCCTATCTATTAATTAAAACTTAAATAAAACTAATTAAGAACTAACTTAGGGACTAACTGTGTAAAAGACTTAAGGACTAACGAGCTAAGACATTTAACGGGAAAGGATTACTGGAAAACAACTTAAATTGAAAATCAACAGGAATGGTCCCTGAGGACTAACCCCGACAACAAACTAAGTCCAATAAGCATTCGAAATTTTAAAGAGCTTAAAATGAAAAACTCAAAGAAGCAAAGTTGTAAAGGAAGCTAGGGGGAACAACTTTAATAAAGCACTATGGTCTGAAACTCAAAGATAAGCTCTAAAAAGAGCTTCTTAATGAGATGTTACAGAAACCTAGGGTTTGGGCTATGTTTTACCAAAACAGCTATAATAAACTCAAATTAAGCTTAAATCTAAAAAGGAAAAGTGATCTAGGAAGCTTATGATGTGCTTATTCTAAAAATGAAAAGAAATTAAAACTTAAACTACTTTTATGCTACTGAAATTGATCATGAACTAAGCAAACTCAGGAAATAAGCAAAGTAACACAAAAACCAAATAAGCTAAAGACCTTAATAAGCTACACTAGACTCTAAAACTTTAAGGACTTATAAAACTACTTATAGTCTATCTAATTAAGCTAGAAAATCTAGATCCATAAGCTAAATTAACAAATTTAAATCCTAAAGTTTCTAAGTACTGTTTTTGGCTTTTTAACTTTTTGACAGCAAAAATAAGCTAAGATAATAAGCTAGAAAATGAAATTAAAGACTTAAACTATATTAAGCTATATTAAAACTTAAATCCTACTGAATTTAATAAGCTAAATCTTAAAATTACTTATCTAAACTAAGCTATGAACACAGCAGTACTAACTGAGGTTAGTACTGGTAGTGTAAAAAGTTCAGCAGTACTTAGTACTGCTAGTGTAACTTGACTTTTGAAAACAAAAATAAGCAATTAAATAAGCTAGAAAATGACAACTAAATCTAAATAAGCTGAAACTAAACTTAATTCTACTGAAATTAAAGCTAACAGTACTAACTTATGAAAGCAGTACTAACTTGGAAGTTAGTACTGGTAGTGCAATTTTGAGAGTGCACTAAACCAAACACCCCTTTATCATTATGACAGAATTTAGAAAAGCTTTTTAAGAGAAGTTTAATGAACAAATGCTAAATACCAGATAAAAACTAGCTTAAAACAAACTTATCAAACATGATTAAACAACTGAATAAGCAAGAATTTAATAACTAAAGATCTATAACTATTGAAGCAAAAACAGATGAGGACAAACAACTAAATAGCATTAGAAAAGACATTTAAAAACTAACAAGCAAGAGAATAAGCAAATAAGCAATATTAAACTAAAACTAAGCAATTTAAATGAAAAAGGGAAACTCACTTGAT
>BQNB010086977.1:0-28042 GCA_026074375.1 Tanacetum coccineum
CCAAAAGAATTAGGATCATAGCAAGAATTTTGATCATAATAATCTTCATTCATTGTTTGACATTGAAAAGTTTCATGAAGACCCCCGCAATTTTCACAACAATTGTACTGTTGAGAAGAACTTTGAGAATTTTGTGGAAAATAATTATCATTAAAGTTTTGATTGTAACACGCCTCCTGTTCATAGACAAACGGGAACTGTGGTGGACAATCATAACCATAATGAGCATTATTTCCACATAACTCACACAAGTAAGTCTCAAACTGGAGTTGTGGAGGGTGGTCGGAAAAATATTGAGAATTATCGAAAGAATCCGGATTACATCGTGGACAAAATGAACCGACAAATTGCTCTCCACACCTGTAGCAAGGTTGATAAAATGAAGACATGTCGAAGAATTAATCGAATAAGAGGGTAAAGAGAATAAGAATTAAACGAATAAGAGGATCGAGAAGAATATTTATAGCTTTTTCAAATAATACATACGAAATAAAAATTAAAATAAGAAAGAGAAAAATATATATATATATATATATATATATTTTTATTTTATAAAAGAAAATAAAATGGAAATAAAAATATTTTTGGATTTTTGTTTTTAAGATGATATATATAATACCTTATTTTTGGATTTTTATATTAATTAGTACGAAAATAAACTTTCCGAAGAAAGGATCTTCAAGGCTCGAACACGAACAATCCCGTAGAAATCGCTACACCTCTCCCCGGCAGCGGCGCCAAAAACTGATCCGTCCAAATCAATACGTATAAAATATATATAATATATAATATAAGTAATAATAAGGATAGAAACAATTATAGTATAGTATAGTATTTTCCGTCGGGTTCAAGAAATTCACTTTTAACCAAAGTGAATTCTCAAAAACCTTCCGGGTCGTTTCCTCGACGAGAGGTGAATGGAAATCTACGTTCAAGTTGTAATTCGAGCTTGATTGTCATAAAAGTTTTTTGATTTTTTTTGGTTTGGTTTTTTAAATCTACTAAAAGGAAAAACATATAGAAAGGAAACTAAACTTTTGATTTTAAACTATTTTTTATACTAAAAATTAAACTATTATTTAAAACTACAAGATTATACTAAAAGTGATCTAAAAATATAAATGACTAAAATGCTTGCTAAGTGACGTGAAATGTTCATTAAGTGCGGGCTTAGGTTTAAAGAATTAAAATGACAAGTAAAATGAAATGCTTAAAAATAAATGACAAGAAATTAAATTGCATTAAAAATAAATGACGGAATGTAAATCGAAAAGACAATACTTATGATTAAATATTTTTTAAATCTTTTTAAACCCGCACCTAAATTCCAAATCACTAATCACTTAACAAGCACTAATAAATCTACTCAATACTCATAATGAATTTAAACATAGCATTTAAAAATAAATCTACACTAATTAATTGAAAAAAAGATTAGAAAATGGAACCGAATTGGAGACCCGCAAGTAAACGATTACCACCCGATTTATTTAACTAAAACAACTAATTAAAGTCGGTTTAGCTAAATAAACCCATAAGCTCCGCGCCTCATGAGATGACCGGTACCAAAACAGAACATAAAACAAAATAAACTGGAAATGTTAAAGTTTACAACAATTATATTTCAAAGTTGTAATTATCTAACTACAGGTCCTAATCCACACGTATCCTAAAATCCATTTCTACACAAGCCTAATTAATTAATTCAAACAATGAACGCAGCCCAAGTTATACTAATGAGGATCCAAGTTTAATTATTCAAACCAATTAGCCCAAGTAATATCTTATAAACCAAAAGTGTTCCAACGAAAGTCTAATGAGGCACAATGAATTATGAACCAAACGTATCCAAAAACATAACTTGAAAAAGAAAAATAAGTTCACACAAATTTACTAATAACCGAATGGGCTTAAACTCAGAAATAAGACATGATTATGAACGAATAAAAACTACGAGCAAATCTTCACAAAAACTAAATCCTCCAAAGACGAATAAGCACTAATTAATCTAAAAAAAACAAGACGAATACCATATAAGCTAAATAATCAATCAAGAATAAGCAACTAGACTAGATGAATAAGCACACGAGATAAGTAGTAAGAAAACTTAGGAAAAGCATTAAGCACTCAAACGTAACAAATCTCCAAACGAGTAAGCAAATAAGCTCATAAAATTTGATCTAGCACTTTAAGCTCAATCTAGACCCAACAAGCCATTTAGAAACTTGTATTAACAGAAAATATTAGCTACTAATCAAACAAAAAATGATGTAGACAAGAAAATAAGCTAAACCCGGGCTTATTTCGGCTTATTATGACGAAAAGTGCTCAAATACTTTGGAGAATGAATCATATTAGCTTGGAAAGCTTTTAGGAATCATTATTTAAGTTTTTAAGAACTTTGGAAAATAATAAGCAGAGAAAATAAGCTCGAAAATCAGCTTATAGAATAAGCTAATACGAAAATTAAGGAACCGTGAGATTAAGCACGAGATAAGCAAACCGAGATATTAAATCAACCTCAAACCAAATCTATTACATTATATTAAAAAGCTTGCGAACTAAGAAAGGTACAATAAGCAGAAAAATAAAATAAGCAGTTACAAGTATGAAAATAAGCTAAAAATTCCTAAACTAAACTAAAAAAAATAAAATAAAAAACTGGTACAAGTGAGGGGGAGCGGGTTAAATATTTATAGGGGAGAAGGGTCACTTATGTAATTTGCTTCCAATCATTGTGTTTTCGAGTAGCCAATCATTGGCCATAACTGAGAGTCACACGGATCGACTAGTTACAATATTTTGATCCAACCGGTTAGTGTGTTCCACGTGTCCTTCTCTTTTTGCTTCATTTGGACGCACCATTTGCTATCGTTGGATCATTTTTTTCTTTTTGCTAGTAACTGAATGGAAATGAGATAATGTTGCCTTAGCCTTCGCCACGTGTAGGATTATTATTCGTCCATTCAAAGCTCAGTGCGTTATCACGTGATCTCAAATCTTTATTTCCTTGACACGTGATTTTTTTACTCTTCTCACTTCAATAAAACTCATCCGTGTCACCATATTCTGCATTCCAAAATGACTTTACCACATTTTCATTACTTACGCTACTGCCGGAGGCAGCTGTCTTGTTTCACACACTTTTGGCATACTGGCGAATGATGTCGTGGTCTCGTTCAGCATCGTTAGTGCGTTCTGGTCCAAGGCGGGGGGAGGTGGGTTGAGATGTAGGGTTGTACCCGGATAGTGCCATATGTTGGCTATCTTATGGTCGTGGATGGATGGGGTTATAGGGATGGGGGGGGGGACTTGGGGGGGGGGATAGTGGGGGGGGGGCGAGGAGTAAGCGGGGAGGGGGGGTTGGGCTTTGCGACGGGGGATCTGGGTAAAGGAGTTGTGTTGGGGGCAGTTGGGGGGGTTGGCGGGGGGAGGGGGGGCACAGGAGATAGGGTCGGGAAGGGGCGAGTGCATGGGAGTGGCGGATGTGGGTAGGTGGCTGCCGTTGTTGTAGTGTTCCTTATTTATAGATTTTGTGGGACATTGTAATCTTTTTGTTCTATTTGTATGTCATAATTCAATGTAAACTTTTGAATTCGTATGAACTTTTTAGACTGGTTTTTTTACCACCCAATAAGGTGTCTTGGATTCATTCCTTCTTAAAATTCTTATTTTGTTCAAGTTGCTGTTTGTTGTTGATTCTACGTTGTGGAGCATGGTTTTGTGAAAGTATAACATCTTGACCAAAAGAGTAACTTGGAATGCCCGTTTGAATTCCATGTTCGATGCGTGTAGCCTTTTAAGTCATCCTTTTGAACGAACTTGTATGAAGGTGCTGATTGAAAGAAGATCGAATGATGCCATGCATTTTGGTTTTTCGCTTTGGACATCTTGGTTTGTGATTGCCATATGATCTCTTGATGTTTTAGATTTCAAGCTGCAATTCCTTTGATGATTTGCTGGAATGGCCAGTCTTGAATTTACTGTCTTCTTGCTCTGAAAAGTTTTGTTTGACAACTAAATCAACTTTCATGGATATCAGGTATCAATGCTTGTGGTTTTTGATTTTGTAATGTTCTTCTTGTAAGTCTGCATCTATCCGTCGTTTGTTTTAATCAATTATGTTGAGTCGTTGTTGATGCATGAAATTATCTCAAGCATGTATTTCCGAATGGAATCCATGGTACAAATCATTGCATCATTGAAGGATTGAGCATTATATCTTGTATATTTCTTCATACGCTCTTCGAATTCTGAATTGAAAGCATTTTCAAACTTTGTTCTGAGATTAGTCAAAGTAGTTATGCAATCAATCCTAAAAAGTATATCTTTAGTAAGATGTTGTTCTAGTAAATCTAAGTCTTAAGAGAACATTCTCTTGAAGATAGGCATGGTGCCATAATCTTGTAAAGTTTTTGAGAGAAACTTAAATAGTGACTTGATTTCTTTAAGACTGTGCATGCATCTACTTCTTGAAAGTTGTGTCTTCTCTTGAACTTTAAAAGTTGAACACAAAGAAGCTGTGTCATTTTGAAGAACACTTGATGTTTGAGGTTGCATGTTGTTATTGGTATTTGACATTTTGATGTTGTTGTGAATGGATATCGGATCTTAAGTAGATAAAATGATTGTTGTTGTAGATTGACATCAATTAATGTTCACGGGATTTTACAAGTCTTGGATTTAAACCGAGAAAAGAATGGAATCTTTCACGGAATTTTACAAAATCAAGAAGAAACCATGAAACAATAATTAATTAGATGTTGAAATCGTTGTTTAAATTGAAGTACGTGAGCTTTTGTTGGCGAAAAATAAGCTTAAAATGATGAACGGCGCACAAATGTTGAACTTTAAATGAGAAACGATTGATTAAAACTCAAATAGGACAAACGGTGCACAAACGATTCACTTTTAATGGCTAACGGGCGGAATTGAAAGAATAAGGACAAATGGTGTAATGATGTTTTAACAAAGAGGGTTAAGTAAACAAGACAAGGACGAACTTTAAAATTGACATGAGTTCCAGGGACTAAACTTGCACATTTCGAAATAAGTTTCAATTATAAAAGAAAAATCACGTCCCGCCTTTTCTTTCTTCTTCAACATTGAATTTTTTCCTTTTTTTTAAAAACAAAATGTACGAATCTATTTAGCTTCTTGCGGAGTTGAACGGTTATCGTCGGTGAATTATGATTATACCATGTTGATCGAAAAAGTATGACGATCACAATGGTATAGGTTAGAAGTCCCGTGGAGCACCGTCACGCGAACTCGAAAACTCGAAAATGATTTAAAATGTGTAAGGAAATTACTAGTTCGGTTCCTTCTATCTTTGCTAGTTCATGTCCTTTAGGTGTTTTGACTAGATCGGTTGCATAAGAACTTTTTACTTATTCAGGTCTTAAATAAAAAGACTAGATTGGTGGTTTAGTTCGGTGGTCTCATTCGGTTCCAAAAGAAAACAACTAGATCGGTGGTTTAGTTCGGTGGTCTCGTTCGGTTCCAAAAGAAAACAACTAGATCGGTGGTTTAGTTTGGTGGTTTCGTTCGGTTCCAAAAGATAACAACTAGATTGGTGGTTTAGTTCGGTGGTCTCGATCTAGCTTGATCGGTTACTATAGATTGGTTTTCTAGATGTACTTTCGTCCTTGCTCCTAAAACCTCAGATCTTGGTCTCCTTATCTTCCAAACATGAATACCACCAAACCGTGCGTCCTTGTTGCTAATATTGTGGATCTTGGTCTTGTGATTGTCTCTTGTTGAAACGATGAGGACCACAAATAAATAAGTCAACCACAATAAGCTTACCGAAATAAGCTTGAAAATAAGCTATATGAAAAGCTATTTTAAGCTAAAATAAGCCACAAAACAGAACTTAAAACTACAAAACTCATGAAAAAGTAAAACAAAGAGGAAAAGATTTATAGAACTAAAAGTTACAAAACTGTTACTAAAGTATTTGATGTGTCTCTTTTTTTTGTTTGACTAATCCAAAAAACGCACCCTTGTTGGATTAACTAGTGCAAAACAGAACCAAAAACAATAGTTTGAAACAAAAGCGTTAAGAACAGTAAAAGCCCAAATGATATTGTATGTTGTTGACTTTTCTTTCTCACAGAATTGTACGGTGATTGTAGGTAAAATATATATATATACCACGATGATCGGAAAAGGATCACGATCACAACGGTATATGTTATACGTCCCGTAATGAACCATCACACGAAACCAAAAAACCAAAAAAAACTTAAATATGTATAGATTTTGTTCTTGTTTGAATTAGTTCGGTTCTGAAGGATGCTTGACTAGTTTGGTTGTCAAAGGAATGGTTTAGATCAGTTCACACTAGACTCACACTGAAGACTAGTTCGGTTTTTGTTTTAAATGACTAGTTCGGTCTTCATAGGAGAACGTTTAGATCGGTTCTACCTTGGCAAGTGACTAGTTCGGTTTCTATTGGTTTGAACTCGTTTGGTTGATGAAGGCGTGAACTAGTTTGGTTCAACAAAGCATCAAACACCTTGAACGCATGTTTTTGTACCGTCTTCAAAATACACTAAAACAATCTTCAACCATGTAGTCTTGCCATTGTCGATAACAATGAACACCAAAACAGAGAACAACTTGTCTTCGTCCTTTTTCGTACCACAACAAAAACTCGAAATAAGCTTTTAAACCGAATAAGCCCACGACTACACAAGAAAAACTACGATCACCAAATAAGCCTCGCAAAGAAGTTGCAAACCAAAAGAAATAACAGAGACTATAAGCTTGTTGGTCGAAGAAGAATGAAGAGTGTTTTCTTTGACAAACCTAAACGCACCCTTATTGGTTGACACAAAAAAACAAAACTTTTTTAAATGCAAACAAAGTATTACCAATTGTTACTAAGGATAAGCCCAAAATAAGAATTTGAACAAAAACAAACCCAAATTAGTTGTGAAAATATTTTAACGTAATGAGAAGATTTGTGAAAGAAAAATAATCCGAATGAAAAATAAGCTTCAAACAATACAACCATAAACACAACATGCACGAATACAATACACCCCCGGTTAGCTCAGATACCAAATGTTATCCCAAGATAATAAGCTATCCAAACACAAGATAAGCCATACCAATAAGCAAAATAGAAAAGAGAAAAGAAAAAATGAAAGATTTATTAGAGAGAGAAAGTAGAGAGTTGAAGATTACACACACACAAGTGAATGAAATGGTAACCAACACCCTCTCTTTGTGTGGAGAGGGTTCTATTTATACCCAATGCCAACTAGTAGGCGTATGGGCTTTCTACTTGGGCCGGGCTTGGCATATCTTGGGCTTTAAGCCTGAAACATGGCAGTTGCAGTTAATGCATAACTGATACAATGATCAAGTAATATCAGCCCAACTATCTTGTATTCAGGAGAGCAAGGAATACTCTATAACATCGCATAATTGTTGTATCTCCTTATTGATTTGTATTGTGGAACAAGTTGAGATGCTGGGATCATGTGTTGAACCATGTGGAATACTATATGATGACATGAAATGATTAGTGAATTAAGATATAGTTTGAAATTTGCACATATATAACATTTTTGTCTCTTTCCACTTTGTCTGTTTTATATGCTCTGGCATTTATTTTTGAGCATATTCTGATCATTTTCTTTCTCATGTGCCAATTCTTGCTTTTTTAGGCACATGCCATACGATTTATTCGAATTATTCTTTTAAACTCATTTTGTATGCTCTAGAAATTCTTTTTCGAGCATATATTGATTTGCTTTTTTGCATATGGATTTTATCTCTCTTTCTATTTGATTTTCCTCACCAAAAACATTTGTGAAATGATACTCTTTTAAAGAATAATGAAGAAATACTTTGATTTAGAAAAGACCAATTTGGCAAAAATTCATTTTGTGACAACCATTGATAATTAAGAAATCTAAGAGTATAACTTCATATTCTCAAAAACTTTTAGTAAAAGAATACCATTTACTTAACACAAAAATACAGCCTTTTGATTTTGAATTCGAGATAACTTTTCCAAAACATAAGTTTTTCAAAGATGTCTAGAAAACAATGATTTAGTAAACCAATCTAATGAAACAATAATTGGATGGTCACCAAGCCACTCACACCTCATTCTGTTCAATGCAAAAAACAGCCGAAACCAGACATGTCGTAGACCATTTACCCAATTACGTTCAATAGATAGTCACAAATCACCTTTTGAACAATTTTTGAAATAATCTTTTCAAATTGTTTGAACATAACATTTATAAATCATGAGAAACTTTATGATCACAGACAGTCGGAGCTTACTTTTCCATTTCTACTTTATGTTCCTTCTCTTATTTTGAAATCATTGATCACTTGACTAAATTTTTTTGTTAAACAAAACGTAATCTTATATATGATATTTGGATGGTCAGTAGATTGCTCAATCCTCATCCTGTTAAATTCAGGAAACAGTCGTAACCGAACACAATCTTCACCATTTAATCCATTTATTAATATAAAATATGATTTGGAAATAAAATTGTTAGGAATCCAAAAAAGGATCGTTCACTCCACGTAGTTTACATTTCTAGCTCGTAGTCCACATAGTATTATTTAGTAAGATAACCGGGCCGACTTATGGAAAGCCCATAGAAAGCCCGTCCCGACTCGACATTGTAAGACTATTTATACCTTCTCCACCTATGGAGAGGGTGGTTGGTTGATTCATTTTACACACACACATAATAGTGTGTTTTTCATAAGTTTCTCCCTTCCATCTCTCTTTCTTTAAATCTCTCTCTCTCTAGTTCTTCACTTGTGTGAATTTGGGATCCTACAATTGGTATCAAGAGCCATAGGATAGGATAAGTGATTTGTGGTTTTTGTTTATGTGCTTATTTTCACAGCTTATTTAGGACTTATATTCTATTCGACTTATTTTTTTAATTTCAAGTTCTTTTTTATTTAGTTCTTTCTTTTTCTTATTGTTCGATGGATATTAAGCTTATCTTAATAGTTTTTTTAACAATATTTGTTGTTTCCTTATCTCCAACAGTGGTTAAAAAAGGTTGTTCTTTTCTTCATATCAAACTGTGATTTACAAAGGTCAAACACAGCTTATTTTGAAACTTTTTCTGGGATTATCTGAGTTAGACAAATCTGATTATTTTTGTTTCTTATAGCTTGTTTAGATCTCTGCTTATTATGTATTTTGGAGTGTTTGGATAAGGTTATTTGTTATATTTTTATTAAATCTTACTTTCTAAAAACTAATATAGCTTAGTTAGATCTTTGGAGCGCAACTTTATTTGGATTAAAACAGCTTATTTGTTCACTTTGGTGTGCTCATGTGGTTTGTGTTGAGCTTATTGGATACGATTTATCGTGCTTCTAATATATCGTGTGCTTATTTGATAATCGGCTTGATATTTAGTGCTTATTTTTGCTAGATCTTCATAGAAAAGGTAATAACAACTTTTTAAGTGGCTTTTTTCATTGGATAAGTTAGCTTTTTCTAGGAATATTCTTGAAGCTATCGAAACATGATTTAAAGGAAACAAAACATGTATAAATAGGTTCAAGCAAAATATGTGTTAACAACTGTGCAAAACATGCATGTTTAAGACGTTGAGCCAAATATGTTTTAACTATTAAGCGAAATATGTATGCAGGTTAATACTCAAGCGAAACATGTCATTTACTAGAAACAAACTTTGCCAAATTCTTTTCACTCATGCGAAACATGTAATTCAATTTATTGAGCGCAATATGTATGTAGGTTGAAGTTCAAGCAAAACATTACATTTTCTAAAACAAAACGGTGCCCAAATTTACTTGATTATACGAAATATGCATTAAGAACAACACGTGTAACAATTTAAAGGGTAAACGTTTCAGTTTCGATTTGCTTCAGGGTTTTTTTCTTAGTTTCGAGTTTCGGTTGTTTGCGGGTCTTTTAACGACTAACATTACGATCGCAGTCCTTCAACGATCATCATAGTGTGTTTGGTTTTCGTCGATGATAATCGTACGTGTTCGCGAGAAGGGAAACATAAACGTTATCATTTTCATACAATTCAACGAAGAAGATGATACAAAACGTTTGTGCATGACATAATTTTTTTAATATAATTTCAAATTATAAATTTTCATTTTTAACCTTAACCTTTCAAAAAGTTTCATTCTTAACCCTTTAATTTCATAAAGTTTAATTTTAGCCCTTAGTTATATAATAACTTTATCATTAGCACTTAGCCTTAATATAAGTTTATATTTTACCTTTGTTTTTCAAAACAATTTCATTTTACCTCTTTGTTTTCTAAATTCATTTTAGTTAGTTTTTTTTGTTTTTTTTGTTTAGTCCTTTAGTTTTAATCGTTCTCATCCCTAATCCTTATTTAAAGTTTTTTTTAAATAATCGTTAATTAAGATCAAGTACTTTAACGTCAACAACGATTTCATCACCAAACCACATCAAATCACTTAATCTACTTATGATCCTTAATTTCATTTCACACATCGAATTTCAATGGAATATTTGAATTCTAATTTACAAGAGAGAGAGTTGCATCAGTTGCAACAAATGCAACATAAAGCAAAGGGAAGTTGCATGAGATCTTTTCGACTACTTCAATCACATCTCCAGGTTCTTTCATACAATGAATGAAAAATCAATAGATGTTTTGAACAGGCATTTGCGACACTCTTTGAGCAAGGTGTTCAGACTTTCACAGGCTCAATGTTACTTCACTTGAATCAACTAGAAACGCAACCTGGCAAAGAAGAATTTCAAGAAACTAGAAGCATGGATGCTTTTAAAGAACTTAAGACACAGTTTCAGTTGTATCAGTTTTTAATACAATTTTGATTATTTTGATGATCTAATGATGCGCAAGTACTTTCTAGCATACACTCGAACCAATGTTCAATAATTCTGTAATACATTGATCCAACACATGGCATCTGATAAGAAGTCCATTGTTGAAAGAGCAAAACATAAACGAGAGTATGCCAGCAGGATGAATGACAAACAGATGCAGTCGAATGAGAAAAAGATGTTGCAGATTTAAGAAGTTCAGTCAAACATCATTCATGAATTGAAAGTTGATTTAGTCAACATGGAAAACACTTGCTCTAGAAAAGAAAATGTTACTTCAGAGACTCCTTTTAGCAAAATAGTAAAGGAAAGCAGCTTCGATTTTGCAACAAAAGAGGTACATGCAATCAAAATAAAAAGAGATATGCATGACGCATGAAGGAAAGGTTGATTCGTGTAAAGCATTGGATGTTAGTTTAGCTGTTACAGAATGCAGTGAGACAAAGTCAGAAAAGCATGTTACAAGCAGCAGATACACGAATGATACACATGCTGCGGATGCAATTATGAAACCCGTGAATGAAAAAGAGCCAATGGTTGACGTATAATTGACTGCTGCATAAAATGTACTTGCTAATGAACAACAACATTCTGAGCAATCTGAACCTATTTATGACATACATTTGTTAGAAAAAGGTTGATAGCAATACTACTCCTGATTCAACAAATATGAGTCATAAGGGAGGAGAGATTGACCAAGATGCTGAACACCCTTTGCTTAATGTTGAGCTTATCAAAACAAAAGATATGGTTGAAAAAGAAGTTTACAATGAACTTTCAAACAAATTTTTACAACTTGAAAAACATTGTATTTCACTTGAAATTTCAAAACAACAAAAGGAAGAAAGTTTTCAAAGTAACAAACCATGTATAAATCAAGACTCTCCTGAATTTCATGAATTTTTTGAGATACATGATTTAAAAGCTCAGCTACAGGCCAAAACCACACTAATTTGCAACTTGAAGAATCAAATTAAAAGTGTGAAGGAAGCAAGTAATGAAGCCAAAGTTGAAAATGATATAGATGTAATTGAAACAATTAAAATCGAATTAGAACATAGTGTAGCTAAATTACTTACAGCAAATGAGCAATTACATAAAGAAAATGAGCATTTGAAACAGACTTACAAAGAACTTTATGATTCAATTAAAAAGTCACGCGTTCAGAATAAAGACAATAGTGACTCTTTAATTTCTCAAATTAATCAAAAGTCTGTCAAAATGTGAATTTAAAAGCTCAGATTTAGGAAAAGTTTTTGCAAATCGGCATTAAAAATGAATTAGAAAGTTAAAAGGAAATAGCGTGGAAACTAAGTTTGTCAAAGCATCAATTTTGGGGAAACCGCCTTTATAACCATCTAGAAACCATTTAGTTGTTAGACAACCGAATGCGTTTACGTCTGAATGACCTAGAATTTCAAGACCACGATTTGCCTCCAAAGTTGATGAGAAAAATGATTTGTCAAAAATAGTCACTCCTCATTATTTGCCTAAAGTTAGAGAATCTGCTCCTGTAAAACCTCATCATGTGAATGCACCTAGCTCTTCTAGGAATAGTCAAAAGGAATCGTATGGTTCTAATGATATGGCTCATACTTACTTTCTAGAGGAAGATAGGAAAAAGACAGAAAGAGAGAAATATGATTCCTATTCTAGGGATTTGGCCTCTGCTTTAGACCACATCGCACTTCCTAAGGTTGTACACCAAATCCTATGAACATATCTAGGTGTTTGCATGTATCTAAGAGTAGTTGTGTACCATCAAATGTTGTGCCTTTAGTAGATCACTCTAGGAATTCTAGTTTCTTTTCGGACTCCAAACACTTTGTTTGCATGACCTGTAAAAAATGCGTCTTTAATGAAAATCATGATAATTGTATAACAAAGTTCCTAAAAGAGGTGAATTCTCATGCTATGGTTCAATCCCATAAGACTAGAAATAACAACAAACCCATAGAACCAAAGAGTCATAATAAGAAACCTGGTAGGCAGATTGTTATTAGACAAATGTTTTCTCTAAATAAGTCTTTTGTTGTGCATGAGAAACTACACACTCTTAGATCTTGTCTTAGGTGGAAACCAACGGGAAGAATTTCCAAGATTGTTGGTCTAAGATGGATACCTACTAGAAAGATGTTCACCAATAGCACAACCAATGTTGACAGTAAACCTCCAAATGGTTCAAATGATGATATCACTAACCCATATGAATGCGATCAAACTCTTTATTTTAGTGCATGTACTTTTTACTCAAGTGCAGATACATCTGTTAATCCTATAAAGGAAAGACTCAGAGTTTGGTTAACAAAAAGAATGATATCTCATACGCCAAGGGTTCAAGGAGTTCAAATCTAATGAACATGAATAATGACATTTGAACACATCAGTTCAAGCCTCGTTCCTCAATGTCAAATGTCGCCTACAGTCAACACTTCAGGCCTTGCTCCTCAAAGAAAAGAAAAGTGTACACTTCAGTGCACTTTATCTTTGAAAGAAGAGAAATCTTCTTGTTTTTGACCATTCTCATCAACAAATTTCATATTTTCTCATGCTCTTTCAATCGTTAAATGGACCAATATACATTAGCTAGTATTATAATTCACTAGATCAAAAATGGCAATCACATATGCAATTTTTTAAGGGGAGAATAGTGAATCAAATGTGATCAATACGGTTTAACTTGGTCTCTTAATGTGTATAAAATGGTCAAATGTAAAAGCATAGGGTGTTAAATCTGTGTGCTAGGAGATTAAGATAATCTAAGATGCCTTAGATCATGCTTAATGTTAGATAGCGGTTTGCTATATTCTTGATGGCGGTTTGCTATATTCTTGATGGCCGTTTGCCAGATTCTTGATAGCGGTTTAGATGTCTCTAGGTAGCGGTTTGATGTATAGCAGTTTGATGCATAGCTGTTTGATGCATAGCGGTTTTGGCTAATTTTTCATGTCTTTACACCTTAATCCTAATAAGCCCAATAAACCTCTCAAGCCCATTCCAAAGGACCATTTGACTTGTTAACTCCCATCCAGGCTAAGTTAGCTTGTCATTGAGCCTGCTAGATAATCAATGGACCATCAACCAAGGTTGACTAATATTGACTATTGGAATGACTAAACCCAATGACCAGTGACTTAATGTGGAATATCTTCGTGCTAATCTGATATATCAATGGCATGTCAAACTTAAGGCTAACATCTTTTTTAAACATCCATTATCTGCTATGTTTGTCTATCTTTGTTAATATGTGCTAACAGACATGATGGCTAAAGAGAGTGTCCCTGCTCCTGCACCTACAAGATCTGACAAATAGATTCTTCCTTTCAATTTATGGTTACCAATTGTAAATGGCAATCTTTTCTTAGATCTATAGAAGTTGTAAAAGAATCGCATCTTTCGCATATCAGTTAACATTCTTTAGAACACAAACTTCTTCAGAGCATTCACTGCATCAGCAAATGTTCCAACTCCATACATACAGCAGTTCTGGAATACTCTAACACATGAAGCAAATATTGGGGTATACAAATTCTAGCAGGATAAACAGTGGTTTACACTTAATTCTGACCTTCTTAGTAAGGCCTTAGAGATCACCCCTTGTAGACTCAGCTCACCCATTTGATTCACCTACAACTGGTGAAACATTTATGGATTTTGTGAATAAACATGACTATCCTGAAGAAAGTCAATTTGTGTCAAAGATGCATGTGAACAATATATACCAGTCGTAGAGAGCTACTATGTCTTTGATCAACCAGTGCTTAACAAGAAAGACGCTTGGCAATGACAAACCCAGATACCCTTCAAATATTATAGGGTATTGTTACAAAAGTAAATGTTGACTATGTAAAACTGTTGTGGGAAGAGTTTGTATAAGGGATCCAGACTTTCTTTTCTCATCAGGCCAATCTGAATGTTACTACTAAGAAGTCAATGCCGCACATCATTCCTTACTGCTGGTTCACAAAGCTGGTAATCTTTTATTTGGGGAGCAGACATAACATTCACCAAGGACCGAAGTCGTCTATGCATGTTACGGGTGATGACAATCTTCTTGTTAATCTTAAGTTTGTCCTTAAAGGTAAAAAGGATGATGTTTTTAGAATGCCTATTCCAAAAGAGTTGATAACAGAAGCTATTCAACAGTCACCATACGATTAGCAATATCAAGAAATGGTTGCTTGTAAACCCACAGATAAGGAATGAGGAAATAAGAAGACAGTTTCTAAAGCTGAGCAGCCTAAATAGTCTAAACCGTCCAAACAACCGAAGTCGGTGAAAGATAAAGCATCCAATCCTTCTCCCATAAAGAAAATCTGAAAAGATAAGGTGTCAAAATTTCTCAAAGAGAAGAGCTTAAGCTGGTTGATGATGAAGAAGTTCAACCGGCTCCTGAACCTCATGTGGATGATTACAATTTACAACGAGGTATTCAAATAAGCTTGGAAGCTTCTCAGGCACATGATTAAGTACATGTTGGTGGAGTGGTTATTCATAAACCTGCTCTTCAATAATAGATCTTGAAATGGTCAGATGGCTTCTGAACAATTTAGTTCAGGACCCGAGCCTTAATTCATAGCTCTTGTGCATATTAGTTCAGGAACCAATCTTAGTTTAATGATGCCTAGTCAAAATAGTTCAGGTCTCATTCCAAATCAAGTCCCTGCAACTAATTATGTACCACCGACCAATAAAGATCTAGAGATTTTATTCCAACTGATGTTTGATGATTACTTTGAACTACCTAGAGCTAACAAACCAATACCTACTATTACTAATATTCACGCTTAAGCTATTTCAATGAGTGCATCTATTTCTACTATTGTTGCTCAAGATGCACCGTCTACAAGTATGTCACCGTCATCATCAGATATACAAGCTTCAGTCTTTTATCAAGGTGTTGCAGCTGGACCTAATGTCAAAGATGACCCATTTGTTCATGCTGTCCCTCATCCCTCAGATAACCCTATTACTAGAGAACCCGATTCTGTAGAGTCATCATGAGGGGATGTTCGTTCAGCTAAACCAAACCAAGTTACTCAACAACCAGATCATCTTAGAAAATGGACCAATAATCATTTGTGTTGATCCTAACTCAAGATCTATTCCTTAGCTTGTAAAGTTACTTTGGATAAATCCAAAACAGCTATGGTAGAAACTTTGTAAATAATAAAGAGTATGCAGAATCTACTCTTTAATACTTAGAAGAATGTTAATGAAACAATAAACTTTAAGAACAATGATATAACTGAAAAGCTCCAATTTATTATGAATAATACGAGTACTCTGTGTAGTACTAGGGTTTACAACCTTGAAGCTATGTATCAAAACGTCTATGACTATTATGCATGTAACACCATAACCTAAGATCTTCGTTTATACACCAAGGAGTCCTTTACAAGATAACTATAAATCTTCTAAAATATTAATCTTATACATATCTTTCTAACTAAATAGAATATACTTTGAATAAGTCAATACATATCACTTCACACATCATTATCTATTTAGCAGTCTTAAGTCTTCATGCAGCAGTGTTAAGTTAGTACTGGCAGTACTAAATTTCTTTTAGCAGTACTAACTGGTTAATACTGGCAGTTACAACTTAAGCAGTACAAAGTCTTTGGCTTGGTAGTACTAAGTGTAAACACTTTTAATTCCCAACAATCCTCCCCTAAACTTGTGATATACCTCTAAATCATCAAGTTTCTTAAATTAAACCTTGAGAGGATTCTTCTAAACACTTCATCTTCTTGGTCTTTCAACTTGCAAGAATATCTTCCTAAGTAGTTCTCTACACATCTCATTATCTTGTTCAACCAAAATCTTTGCACCTAACATCTGTGTAAGAACTCCTCTTGACAAAGGATATTCCCTTTCAACCAACATGTAGATATCCACTCCATCCTTTATAGATACATGATGCACTCCACATGTATCATACAGTCTCCATGTTATATCATGAATATGCTTCTAAGACTTCCATAACTCATCATCAGCATCAGGTTCAAACAGTCTCTTCAACTCTACCCATATCTCTATTTCTTTATCTTCTATTGGTTCTGTTAAGTTGAACCTTTCTTAAACTAAACTCCATAGTTTGACTAAATCATCAATGTCAAAATTCTTTAGTATATCTACAAAAATCTAATATACCTCAGTATGATTACCAACCCGAATGATTTTCCAGTACTTTCTTAAATCTTTAGTGTAAACCTCCTAGTCAATAATTGGATATTTAGTTTGTAGAGCTTGAATATTCATCCCTTCTTCTAAAACTATGATCATCATTTGTTGTAGCTCTTCTTGTGATAATTCAGCAGGTTCTTTATCTCTTAGTTCTTCAGCTTGTTGTGAGCTTTCACCAATCTTTTGTCTCTTAGAACTTTCTTAATCAAGTTCCTCTTTTGCAGGTCTTTTTGAACTTTCACATGCTATCTTAGGAACATCACTCTACATTGGAGTAAAAGTGTTTGTCCTCCTCATTGTTGTTTCAAATAAGGTCTTGAGCTCATCAAATGAATATCTTCTCAACTACTGAAGTGTATGACTTCCTATATGCTTGATATAGTTAGACATATAAGTCCTTTGTTGAGCCTGTGTGGGTGGCTTGTTCCTCCTTTCTTCTGCTCTTTGTTGGGCAAAATATCTCTTTCTTTGGTTGATAAGCTCTACAAGCAGTTTTGCTTTTTCAGCTTCAAAGTATTTTTCTCTTTCATCTGCTTGTAACCTATGTGCTAATTCTTCATCAGCTTCAACTCTAGATTGTATGGCTTCCCATTCTTCAACATTGAAAGAGCTAGCTTCTTCATGTACCTTTGCAATCCTCTGCCTCTCTTCTTCATCAAGTTGTTCTTGCAATCTTAGAGCTGCTTCATAACCAAGTCTTTCTTGTCTTTGCTGTAACTTTATCTTGGTATGTACACTTTTAAATTCATCCATTTTAGCTTTTCCTTTTTCTTTGGATGCAATCCTCCTAATGTATACAAATTTCTCAGCACTACTAATGTCATCAGCAGTAGAAACTCTTGGAGGACTGGCAGTACTAATAGTAACTCTAGCAGTAGTAATTGCTGCACTAGTAGTATAAACTGGCTCAGCAGTTCTAACATGTTCAACAGTATAAACTTCAGTTTCAAACTCCATATCCTATCCATGCCTCCCCTAAATCTCTTCATCATGTTGTACCAATGTAATGTCAGGATTTTGATCAATTTCATCTATCTTCCTCCCCTGTTTGGAAGGATCCTCTAAATATTCTTCATCATCAGAAACAACAATCTTGGCTCTTCTTCTAGCTTCACTTGACTTGACTATTTTCTACAACTTTTTCACCTTCATGATGAGCTTTGTAAAAGCAGTACCATAAACTTTCTTTATCTGCTACAAGTCTGTCTCTAAAGCTACAACTCTATTTGATAATTTTATAACCAAATCCATCAATTCATTATGTTGCATTCTACCCTCATCACTTCCAAGTGTGTTAACTCTTAGGAGAGGTGAATCATGAGGCATGGTAGGTGTCTTATCAATGTTACCACTGCCCTCAACTGCATCTAAGCTAGTAACATTAATGGCAGCCCCTCCATGTTTGACATCCACATGTATGGATGCAGCCTCATCTGCTACATTAGTGTAAGGAGGAGAACTGGGTTGAGGAACCTTAGTTTCTTGTCTGATAGTTCTCCTAGAGGGTGATGAAATTGGTGGTGGTGAGGTTGATGGAGCATTGTTGTGTGTGTGATGGGACTCAACTAGGTGTGTTTAGCCTTCACCCTGAACAACCAGGCCTTGAACAAGCATTGTAGGAAACAATGAAATGTCCACCCCAGCATAACTCTTAGAAGCCCTTCTCATATTGCTAAAAGGTTTTTGTATAAAAGTTTATGGAATCTCCCCATAATACTCTCTCATAGCTCTCCTCTGTCATTGTATACCCATGCTTAGCTTTTACCAATTTCCATAGTGTTTCCAAGTCTTCCCTGTCAAAGTCTTTGGGTAATTGACTGAACACTAAGCGTATCTTAGAACTTCCATTAGCTCTTGTTATTTGGTAATAGCCTTGCTTTTCTTTTAAATGAATCTTGAAATCTACAATGCATGAAGGCTTAGTAGCCAAGGGAATAACATTAATTACTACTCCCTCTTCATCAAGAACAGCTTCTATTAATTTTTAAAGTTCTGCTGTTTCTTTATCTTTATCCATCTTCTGCTTCTTGGCTACTTCTGGTTCTAGCTCATCTCCTGCTCTTTTTGAACTACTCTCTTCTGCTTTAGCCTTCTTTGAACTCTCTTCCACCAACTCAGTATCCATATCAACAAATGTGTTTACCCTTGTCATGGCTTTGTCAAATAACTTCTGAATATCTGCAAAGGACTTGTTCCTCAATTAACTTTGCTTGTATCCAGCCATGTTTTTCAGATAAGTAGACATTGTACTTTTCTTTTAAGCTTTAGTTGGTGGTTTGTTCCCCTTTTCTTTTGCTCTTATTGCTGCAAAGTGTTTCTTTCTTACTTTTAAGAGTTGTACAAACAACTTTAACTACTCTTCAATACTTAATTTTTCTTGCTCTTGAGCTTGCAGTCTTTGAGCCATTTGATAATCAACATCTATCATTGCTTGCATATTATCCCAAGAAATGTTAGCTTCTTCAACTTGTTGAGCTTTTTCTCTTGCAAGCCTTTCTTCTTCTTCTTCATCAAGCATTATTTGATCTTTCTTAGATATTTTCTACACAGGTTCTGGTTCAACCATTTTTGCTTTACCCTTATCTTTAACATGTGATTATTGTTGTGAAGAAACTATTGGTGTAGGTGCTTGCACTTGTTCTTGAATAACAATCCCTTTAGCATTGGATCTTGTGCTAGCAGCTATAATTATTGTAGCAGCAATTGTTGTTGTTGAAAGTGTTGTTGTAGTTGTACCCTGCTCTAGTTCTTATTTCACAACCTTATCAGCTTTGGGTTTTGCACTCTTCAACT
Source organism: Tanacetum coccineum (assembly GCA_026074375.1). Classification (NCBI taxonomy): domain Eukaryota; kingdom Viridiplantae; phylum Streptophyta; class Magnoliopsida; order Asterales; family Asteraceae; genus Tanacetum; species Tanacetum coccineum. Next base: position 19,844 of record BQNB010086977.1, read on the forward strand.
CTGCTAATGCTTAAGCTAAAGTGATTTCAACATCAGAGATAACAGGAACTTCAACACTGGCTATAGTAACTACTTCACCAGCAGTAGTAACTGGATCAGTAGTACTAACTTCTTTTTTAGCCACATTTCTTGTTTCATCCACATCATATCCTTTAAATACTTCTTCATCATCAAGAACGCCTGTATCAAACATATCATCACCATACCTCTCCTGAGTGTCATCTACCAATGTAATTCCTTCATCAGCATCAATATTAGCTATTTTCCTCCCCTATTTGGATGTATCCTCCTGATCACCCAAACCTTCATCTTCAGAGGATTCTACCCTTCTTGATGAACCAACTCTGTATAATCTTTTAAGCTTGTAAATTCTTGACCCTCTTTTCTTCTCTAACCTCTTGACTCTCAGTTTCAAATTTGTTATCTCCTGAGCTTGAGCAGTCTTGGCATTCTCTAAGTCAAGCACCCTCTGTTGTAAATTGGTACAAAGTTCTATCAATTCCTTAAGTTGCAGTCTATCCTCATTACTTCGAGGTGTGTTAACTCCTACGAATAGTGAATCATTAGATGTTTTAAACACATTCTCAAACCTAGTTTCAACAATTGTGTCCCCAATGGTGTCTTGGCGCCTGGGACCACCACCTGAAGTAGTTCCTAGGGAACCAACTTCATTAGGTGGTGCCTTGGATCAGGTCTTAGTAATGTTAACACTGTCTTGCTCTGCTTCTAAGCTAGAAGCAGTAGTGGCAGTCCTCACCAAACTATCATCCATCTCCTCATTGATAGCATCATCTGCTACATGTTCAGTAGAACCACTAGGCTAAGGAACCTTAGTGGTCTTTCTCTTAGGCTTCCTAGGTTTTTGGGTCTTTTTATTTTGAGAGGTTGATGGTTGAGTAATAGTGGGTGTGTGTTGGGGATCAATGGGTTGTCCTAAACCTTTACCCACATCTGCTTGGTTTTGTATCATCATTGTAGGAAATCAAGGTGTCACTCTTGCTGAGAAATCCTTTCCTACCCTCTTTATGTTTCCAAATATCTTCTTAGTATGAGAAGGTGCATTATATATTCTATTGTGAGTAGGCACCTCTTCAAGTTGTTTTTCTAAAAAGACTTGTATAAACCTTGGATACATAAAAAATTTACCTACATTATTCAAGTTCTTCAACATACTTTCAAAAATATACTTTGAAAAGTTGAACTTCTGGTTTTTAGCTAAACATATAATTGCAGAAGCTATAGTGCTACTAAACTCAATCTATGTAGTAGTCTTAGCACTTAAGCATTGTAAAATCATTTGAATGAGGAATTTCCATTGTGGTGAAAAGAATGCTTTATAGAAAGTAAGCTTCTGTGACAGTTTTTCATACTCCATTAGTGTAAGTTGTTCAAAGATGGTAGCATTGGGTAGACAATCAACTCCTTCAGTATCTTTCAGTTGAAGATCTCTTCTCATAATTGATTCTTGTTGGGAATAAAAGCCTTTTGATGTTGCTTGGAGTTAATACTGATAAGGTGAAAGTTACTTCTATCAAGCATAACTTAGTGCTATTAGTAATCTTAGTGAAAAATATGCTAAGTAGTTAGTACTGTTAGTTACTACTGCTAGTATATATTACTACTGCTAATGGAAGTTAAGACTGCTCAAAGACTTAGAAGAAATCCTACTATCTAGTTATACTGCTAGTATAAAAGTTACTACTGTTAGTGTAATTTAGTACTGCTAGTATATGTTAGCATTGCTAGTGTATACAGTTAGTCATGATATAAAAGTTAATGCTGCTGGTTATAAGTTACAACTGCTGAGTGATTACAACTGCTGGAAGGGTTAATGCTGACAGAGATGAGATCAAAGATTTATCAGAGAAGAGATCAAGATTGATTGGAGAACAAGAATACTTACGAAGATAAGTATTAATTATTTGCAAAGAAGATATGTATTACTTATTTGTTTAAGAGATTACGTTTGTTTATAGAAAAGATTATGATAACTTAGGAAAGTATTGTAAGCCTTGTAGGACTCCTTGGTGTATAAAAGGAGGTCCTAGGGCATAGAGTTGGATATTAGTCATATCTCTTTACAAAGTCATTTATAGCTTCATGGTTTTGTAAACCCTAACACTATTAAGAGTGTTCGTTATATATTAAGGTTAAAAGTTTGATAATCTGTTTTATTATTGATTTGTGTTACTATTTCATTATAATTCTAATTAGTATCATTGACTAGATTTCGCATAGTCTTTGATATTCAATAATCAAAGTTTCTACCATAGTTATCTTGGATTTATTCATTACAACTAAGCCTTTTACAAGCTAAGCAAGATCTATTCAAGTGGGATCAACAATTCTGTTATGATTATCTTTTTCCTATCCACTAGGGCATGTATCTGCACTTCCCTATTGATAGTTTTTGCTTTAGCAGTTGCCCAAAGTTGCTTAATGCACGAAGTATAGATAGTAGTGTTGATCGTTAAAGCATATCTAATAGGTTGTGCATTCAAGAAATCTACAATTTCCTCAAACCCAGCACTTTCAGCAGGTTTCTCCAAAAACGCGACCATGTTGTGAGTATCAGCAAACTTTAGGTTCGACATTGTGTTGGATTTTGATAATGAATGATGAAATTGAGTTAGGGTTTATGATTATAGAGTATTTGAAAGAGTGAAATCAATTAAATGATTGATTGAAACCCTTAATAGAAGTATTTATGAAAGTACCCTCAACAACATTAACTTTCAACTAACATCATTAAGTTATGCCTAGCAGCATTAACTTTTAACCAGCAGCACTAAGTAACCCAGCAGTAGTAACTCAGCAGTAAGTTATGCCTAGTAGCACTAATTTACAACCAACAGTAGTAAGTTATGCCTAATAGCATTAACTTGCACCCAATAGTAGTAAGTTATGCCTAGCAGCATTAACTTTGAAATACCAGCATTAACTCCAATTCCATTCTAAACAGCTTTTCCATCATCAAATTAACATTTTGACTCACAAAACTCTCTGTCTGTTTTTTGCTTTCTCTCAATTCTTTTTACTCACAATTCTCTATATCTGTTTTTGCTTTCTCTCAATTCTTTTAGCTCACAATTTTTGTATTCAAGTTATTTTTCCTACAAGAGTTAGTCCAAAAACACAAGCAAATACTTTTCACAATTAACACAGTATTAATCATACTTAATAGTAGTAAGTATAACTAACTGTTATAACTCATACTTAGCAGCAAAAACTCTTTATGCCATAAATAATAGTACTACTCCATTCAAAACTTTTGAAAAGAGATAAAAGATTTTTAAAGATTAAGCATTCCAATACTAGCAATCAAATATTGAAATCTACTTACATCAAAGGCTTTTGTAAGCAAATCTGCAACATTCTTGTCAGTATGGATTTTAACCATTTGAATTAACTTCTTTTCATTGCTATCTCTAATAAAGTGATGTCTAATTTCTATATGCTTAGTTTTTGAATGAAAAACAAGATTTTTAACTATGCAAATAGTATTGTTATTGTCAATAAAGTTCTTGGTATACTTAAAATTATACCCATAATCAAGTAGTTAATTCTGAATCTAAAGCACTTGACCACAACAACTTGAAGCAGCTACATACTCAGCTTTTGTTATGGAATTTGCAACCATAGTCTGTTTCTTGCACTGCCATGAGATCAATCTACACCCAAGGAATTGACAACCTCATGTTGTTGATTTCCTATCCAAGCTTGCTCCAGCATAATCACTATTAGTGTATGCTACTAAATAAAAAGGTGAATCTTTAGGATACTAAAGGCCCAATTTAGGTTGGTCTTTTAAGTATCTAATTTTTTTTTTCACAGCATGAAGATGTGAAACTTTTAGGTTGACTTGGTATCTTCTACAGGCACACATTGCAAACATAATTTAGGTCTTGAAGAAGTAAGATACATCAATGAGCCAATCATTGATCTATACATATGAACATCCACTTCTTTACCATCTTTATCCTTGAGCAGAGGCTTTTAAGTTTCCATAGGTGTGCTTGCTTTCTTAACATTAGTACAACTAAATTTCTTCAAAATCTCAGTCACATACTTGTCTTGACTGATAAAAATCCGATCTTTATTCTACTTTACTTGCAGTCCTAAGAAGAGTATGAGTTCACCCATAAAACTCATTTGAAACTTCTTATGCATCATCTTTTCAAACTCAATGCATAATGATTTCTTTGTAGAGCCAAAAGTGATATCATCAACATGCAGTTGAACTAACAGAATATCGTATTTGTTCCTTCTGATAAACAAAGTCTTGTCAATTGTCCCTCTTTGAAATCCATTATCCAACAGATAAGTTGACAAGGTTTCATACCAAGCTTTGGGAGCTTAATGCAGTCCATAAAGTGCCTTTTCTACTTTGTATACTATGTTAGGGAAGTCTGGATCTTCAAATCCTAGTGGTTGACAAATGTAGACTTCCTCTTCAATCTATCCATATAGAAAGGCACTCTTGACATCCATCTGGTACAACACAAAGTCTTTAAATAAGGCATTGGCTAAGAATAGCCTAATTGCTTCAATTCTGGCAACAGGGGCAAAGAATTCATAATAGTCAATCCCTTTTTCTTGTGTGTACCCTTGAGCAACCAATCTTGCTTTATTTCTTATCACAATTCCTCTTTCATCCAGTTTATTCCTAAAAACTAATTTAGTGCCAATATTCCTTTTTCCATTTGATAAATCTACTAAAGTCCAAACTTCTTATATCTTGAATTGTAGAAGCTCTTCTTGCATAGCCTCTATCCAGCTTGGATCTTTCAATGCATGAATTACCTTTTTGGGTTCTTCTTGTGATAAAAAGCAAGCAAACAAATAGTTTTGAAGGTCTTCATGATTTGTTCTTTGTTTAAGAGTAGTACCAACAAACCCACATTCCTCTAAATTCTTTGTCATCTATCTTGTTTGAGTGGCTAATTGTAGATCTCCATTAACTTGATTAAGAGGATGATGCTTATGTATTCTTGTAGTTGGTATAGGACTAACTTAGAAGTATGTTTCTAAATTGTTCATGTCAGGCCCTGAATTATCATCTTCAGCACCACTAAATCTGCCAATTTCTTCCAATTCAACCATAGTTGGATCATCAGCACATCCACTGACTATATTTTCATAACTAGCATTAACCGTTGAACTAACAATATTAATATTATTAGTATTGTTGACATTATCTTCCTGCTCTTGATGATCTCTTTCATCCTCTTTACTTGCATCACCACCCTCTTTTTCTTATTCTTTAGTAACCTTCTTTGCATCATCTCCTGAAGGTTTGAATCTAGCATCAAGAGAACTCTTTAAACTTTGAGATAATGGTAGATCAGCAGTCCACATTGGTAGCAGAATGTAATCTTTGCCAGGTACTATCTCTATACTAGCTTTACTTGCATCATCACATGTTTTTGTACCTGCATTACCATTAGACTGATTTTCTGCAACAACTGGCTTATAATTCATTGACTTTGTTAATGCATATATAACAAAAAGCCAATTTGGTCCACTCCTTGCAATATTATTTGTATTCTCACTAAACTGGACATGTAGAGACTCTTTAACTATTCTAGTTCTACTATTAAATACTCTAAATACTTTACTATTCATTAAGTACCTAACAAAGAATCCTTCATCGGCCTTACCATCAAACTTCCCTAAGTGATCTAAGGTATTGAGAATTGTAACAAGACACCCAAATGGTCTCATAAAGCCTAAAGCTGGTTTTCTACCAAGAAAACGTTCATAAGGGGTCTTGTTATGAGGCTTAGTTACTAATACCTTATTTTGTACATAGCAAGCAATATTAACTGCTTCAGCCCAAAAAGTAGTAGGTATCTTAGAATTAGCTAGCATTGTCCTAGCAGCCACAATTAGTGTTCTATTTTTCCTCTCAGCTACTCCATTTTGTTGAGGAGTTCTAGCTATACTAAATTTGCTTTTAATACATTTTCTCTCACAAAACAGATTCATCTCCTTATTCTTGAACTCAGTTCCATTGTCATACCTAATTACCTTAACCCTTTGATCTATAAGATTTTCTATTCCAGTTATAAAAGACTTAAAATGCCACTAGTCTCATTCTTAGTAACTAGAAAGAAAACCCAACTAAACCTACTGTAATCATCTGTGACAACTAGGCAATACATCTTTTCCATTAAGCTTTTCCCAAATGTTGGACCAAACAAGTCCATGTGCAACATTTGTAAAGGTTGGCTAATTAAACTTATTGTTTTGGACTTACAAGAAGCTCTATGTTGCTTCCCTTCTGACAAGCAACACAAGTTTGATCATTTTTAAAAAGTTTTAAAGGTAAACCTCTTACAAGATTTCCCTTAACCAGTTTATTCATAGTTTTGAAATTTATATGTCCAAGCCTTCTATGCCAAAGTTTAGATTCACCAGATGTAGATTTTGCAAAAAGACAAGTTAGACCTCCTTTAGGAATAATATTCTCTAAATCAACACTATACATATTGTTCATTCTAGGAACTTTAAGTAAAACATGACTTTCATCAGTTAACTTGAAGTTTGGAGATAAAACAATACATTCAGTGTTAGTAAAGAGAACACTATTCTTTTTGTCACACATTTGTGAGACACAAAAGAGGTTGAACTTTAATTCTCTTATGAAATACACATTCTTAAAATCTAAATTACCAGTTTTGATTATGCCTCTGCTTGTGATTTTCCTTCCTTTGGGGTTACCACCAAAGGTAACATATTCTCTGTCAATTTCTTCAAAGTTAGTAAGATATGACATGTTCATTTTCATGTGCCTTGAGCATCCACTGTCAATCACTCATTTCTCTTACAAATCTTACTGTGGATTGCCCTGCACATAAGGTAAGAAAATTAGTCTCTCTTAGGGACCCAAGCTATTACTAAATTGGATCTGCCTTGTACATCAATATAATTAAATCTTTTAAATTTTATTGATGCATTATTATGTGTGGAAACATGGTCTATTACTTTTTGCTTTGGTTTCCAAACCCAACAAGCTGAGGCCTTAACAGCATTAACCTGGTTTCCCTTAATAGCATTAAGTACTGCTTTTGGCCTAGCAGTATTAACCTTTTGACTGAAATTACTATTTTTGGTTATTGTTTTGTTGTTTTGTTATTAATGGGTCTTCTAACAGTTGAATGTGCTTTATTAAAAACATTTGTCATTGGTCTTGCACTATTCACTATTGTTTTGGGTTGAGTAGTATTAACTGGTATAGCAGTAGTAAGTTATACTAGGCCTGACCTCATTAATACTGTTTTTGGAACCATGTTCCTTTTAAGACAAGGGTGAGTCATTCTAGAAAAATTCTGGTGATTCACCGTTTGAGTATAGTTCCACACTGGTTTACCATCTTTTTATTATTAAATTGTCTCTGATGATTATCACAATCATACTGCAGATGATCAAAACTTCCACATACATAGGAAGCTTTGTTAATCATCTCAAAATTAGTCCCTAATCTTTGAGACATCATGTGATTCCAGTTTCTTTGGTTTCCTCTACGACTATGTGTGTTTGGTCTATTTTGATTACCTTGTTTAATAGTTGTTTTCCTAGGAGATTTTACTTGCTCTTTAGACTTAACAAACTCTATTTAGCAAAACTATGTTTGATAGTTTTCTTTTGAATCTTAGCTTGAGGAACATCTTCTTCCTCACTATCAGACACCCAATCCTCAATAAGTGGGGCACCATTATTCTTCCTAACTATTTTAGGCTTTGCTTCACTATCCTTAGCTTCACTAGACTCAACTATAGGCTTTTTAACTATAGGCTCACTAACTATAGGCTCATTCACAAACTCTTCTAGAACAGAAAATGACAAATCAGGTTTTGGAGGCATAAAGTTTCCTGTATAGGGAGGTGGAATAGCATTATACCCTAAACTTGTTTTGCACTTATCAACTATCTGACAATCTAGTAGTTTGCTTTTAGATGAATTCTTAAAATTTTCTACTGTTAGCTGAATTTCATGTTTTTGTTTTAGAGCCAGTTCCAACTTCCTCCTAAGCTTTGTTGTAAAACCTAAAAATCTCAATAAGTGTAAAATTACCAAAATACCCCTAACGCAAAACAAAACATAAAAGCATGCATAAAATTCATTTAAATGTTAGAAATTATAAAAATGCAACATGTGACAATTATGAAAATTATGTAAGATTAAAATAAATTATGT